>SMSQ01010086.1:27276-38464 GCA_019453375.1 Ctenoplectra terminalis | reverse complement strand
AAAAATGAACTGCTGTCGGTACGTCAACGATCCCATGACACGCGTCTTAAGCAATCGATTGTACGCTGCGAGGGGAAAACCGATACGAACGCTGGCAACAGATTTTCTGTCGTTCAGATCGAGACACGCAGTTATAGCGCTGCAATTTCACGGGCGAACGCTCAGTCGGGAAATAAAAAACCGCGAGAACCGACGAAGGGTACAATTGAAAACGTTGACGTGTTCGGTGGCTGCATAACGAGAGCCATTCCTCAAGCACGAAACTTTCGCAGAAATAAATGGCGCCGGTGTTTTTTCACCTTTTTATTTTTCCCGATTCTCCTCGCGATCCGTCAGCGCCTGTTTCTATTCTCCATTTTATCGGACTCTGTATCCACCGAAACTCTGTCGATTCGCCGATCGAAATATCGGTATCGTGCAATTATCTCGGACGCTGCTATTGAATGGCAAACATAGCTACAGGAATTGCATACCAATCTTAAATGAGAAAAATGGTTAGATAGTGTCTTTTTATTTTTGCTTTCGATTAATCTCGCGGTTCTACAAGCTCAGCGAAAATTGAAGGGTTCTGAATTTTTTCTTTTTCTTTTTAATACCTGAAAAAAATTCCAAAGTACGAGTTGTATGAAATATATTGAGAGTTTTAATTTCGTCAGTTTCAAAATGGCACGTAATATCAGATTTGAAGGTTGAATGGAGGAATGGAAGCGTGGTTTAATTTTAGGCTCCCGAAGAAAGATTTTGAATCCTTGATCCATCAATTTTCGATCTTTAATCTCGTATCCAATGTCTGTCGTTTCAATCTCGCGAAATCCGAATTTTATAGCGAACCGAAACCAACAATCGTCAATACGTTCCTCGTAAATCCTTCTATTCTCCATTTCTTCGAATTCTATACGGCCAAAGCTCTGTCGACTCTAATCTCGAACACTGACGTTGAATTCCGAACATATCTACGAAGCTTCATACTGATCTCGAACAGGAAAAATTGTGATACAATTCTCGCAATTCTTCAAACTTGGCAAAAGTCAGGATTTTTAATTTTTAATTTTCAATCTTCAATTTTTCATTCAACGCGTGTCATTCGAATCTCCTAAAAATTAAATTTTATAGCGAACCGAAACCAACAATCGTCAATATTTTCCTCGTAAATCCTTCTATTCTCGATTTCTTCAAATTCTATGCCTCCAAAGCTCTGTCGATTCTAAACAAACATATCTACGAAGTTTCATACTGATCTCGAACAGGAAAAATTGTGATACGATACTCTCAATTCTTCAAACCTGAGAAAAATCAGGATTTTTTATTTTAAATTTTTAAACTACCAATTTTCAATCTTCAATCTTTCATTCAACGCGTGTCATTCGAATCGCCTGAAAACTAAATTTTATAGGGAACTTAAATCAACAATCGTCAACGCGTCTCTCATAAATCTTTCCGGTATCATAAAACGGATTAACGACACTGTTAAATACTCGCGACTCGAATTATTTGCACGCATAGTACCCAAGTCACGCGACAAGGCGATATTGTTTTCCGAGTAATACACTCGATATGCGTTTCCCATAAATCACAGCGGCTCCGTGAACGGAAGACCAAGCGGTAGGGAGAGTGCTGTCGAAGCACGGATCAAAAAATCCATTTTTCACGATTTAATACAGCCTGTATGAGAATCTTGGGGCACGTCGACGCAGAGGACGGGCAACAGCTGCCAGCGGCAAGCTTCAATGGCATCGCGAGATCCGGAATCGTAAAATTTCGGATATGAAACGCGTGCACGAAACGTGTACGTCCGCCAGAAGAAGCTAACTCATGGCAAGTTTGCCTGCGACGCAATGGTATCGCGAGTTACACGGCAACGGAACACCATAAATTTTGTTCCGCGCTGAAAAACGAATAAACGGCGGGAAAAGAAGCCCGTAAAACGAGCGGGCACGCTTAACACCGGGCGCGAAATAAAGGCCAAACGAACAAAAGGAGAAGGGTTTGTTCTTTCAACAGGAAGTTTCTTAAAAGGAAGAAACGGATTTACGTGAAACTTCACACTTCGCTTCGGAAACGCCGGGATCGAAGAAACTTAGTTTTCCACTCGGTTGCGCGTAAAAAAATTTTAATACAAACGCTTGGTTCAAGTTTTTCCATGGTTCTCGGGAAATTCTAATAATAATAAAAATATCGGAGCTGGTTAAAAAAAAATTAGATCCACGAGCTTTCTGTTTTAGAAGGTTTTATCTTGCTGCCCTCCAGGAGTCTACACGATCTCCGAAGTGAAGTTTATTTTCATGGAAAGAGTAGGCTTTTAAATGTTTCTTTAGTAGATTTATAGTATTTAATTTGTGTTTATTTCTTCATTATTGTACTCTTTATTATTCTATATTATTCTATATTTATTTCTTTATTATTGTATTCTTTATTATTGCATTTTTTATTATTCTATATTATTCTATATTATTCTATATTTACTTCTTTATTATTGTATTCTTTATCATTCTATATTATTCTCTATTTATTTCTTTATTATTCTATTCTTTATAATTCTATATTATGTACCGAAGTATTTCAAAATTAAAAAGAGAAGTTTTAAACTAAGATACGAATGTGTAATACAAATGAGGACAGCAAGGTTAAAGAAGCGTTTCTTAAACATTTTACAGCTCGAAAATTAATTTCTGACGATACCACACCCCGAATATTAAATTCGAAAACTTATTTTGGAACGAAGGAATTACAGAAACAGCATTCGAAGAATTTTTGGATCCTAGAACCGATGACTTTTATAAATCTCAAATAAAGAAATTAATTAATGTTTAGGAAATGTGTTACAAAATCACATAGAAAGTATTTTAATTAAACACATAGTTGTTTGAAGAAACCAAGTAGCTAGAATTTCATTTCATGAACAGCAACCTAATATTTAAAATATAAAATTTTTAAGACTCTGGTATGGAACCGAATATTATATAAATAAATCGAATCAGTTTGCCACTGTCTAGAACTTCTCGCTTGTTCTTTTTCTCTTTCTTTTTATTCTAGAAAAAAATAAAACCGAATACAACTGAGCAGTTATGATTTCACAGTCCACTAAAAATTTTAAGTGCGTTTCTTAACCCAATATTAATTTAAAAACACTGATTTAAAAACACTGATTTAAACACACTGATATAAAAACACTGATTTAAAACACTGGTTTAGAGAATATCAATGAACATAATCAAACTTCTTGTTCGCTCATTTAACCCTTGGCGGGGGGATGAAAAATTATTGGAGCTAAACGATGCTTTTTTCGTTAGGCAATTAAGATTCCATTTCTCACCATCACTTTTCATTTCCTACATCCGTGTCGCGAATAATCCCAGTTCTTCCCAACTTCATGATAATCGCCCTGATTCTTTAAGAAGCATTCATCATCGGGCATCGGAGTTACTTCTTTCTCGGTTTAATACGTTCTCTGTCCAATTTCTGAGATTTAATGATACCAAGGTTCATTGTCAAGGTTCCATAATTCAGTAGAAACAAATGGGCTTTAACAGGGCTGTAAGCTCGGTTTCGTGATTTTAGACGTAAATAGTCGCAGCATAATTTTTGTAACAGGCACGGTTTATTTTTATCCAAGTACCACGTTGATTAGAAAGTTAGAGCAACGAACGAACCAGATGGTCCCTGAGGAGCTTCTAAGAGACTTAATTACTTATCAGTGTGTTTATCGTGGTCCACCAGAAACCCTGCAGGGAACAGATGAAACGCTGGCTAGTGGTTAATGCAGATTAATGGAATTCTTCGATACCGAAAAGTTTTCCTATTACTTGGTTAACTATCCCTATTTCCTCCCGACGAGATTTCAAACTTCTAACACATTTTCCCGAAGCTCTTTCAACAACTGGGCCAACTTTTCTCTTTGAATAAAAATTGATCGGTCGTTTTTTGTTTTTTATTCCGATATAAAAAATTGGAATTATAATTATATATTATTTAGAATAGTTTTTATCGATATGGGAGCTGTATGATTCCCTCTTTCCAAGAATCTTTGAATCATTCTTAACCAATATGTCTATATTTTTCGAGTCTTAAATATTTCTTATCACTTTATTATATTTTATTAGATTCTTTAGATCAAACTGAGAAATCGTAATCGTTTACGATTTTTTCTTTTTTCTTATTAGCAACCAAAATTCCGATTACTGAGAGTTAAAGAAACATTATCTAACGTAACCTGCACTAATAATTTAAAATATTTATAAAAATCTCTCTCAATTATTGACAAATAATAACCTGATAATAATTTTTTGTTCTCGTAAGAAACCAAAATTCTGATTACTGAGAGTTAAAGAAACATTATCTAACGTAACCTGCACTAATAATTTAAAATATTTATAAAAATCTCTCAATTTCTGATCAATAATAATTTTTTTTTTCTCACAATAATCCAAAATTCCGATTACTGAAGGTTAAAGAAACATTAGCTAACGTAACCTGCACTGGTAATTTAAAATGTTCATAAAAATCCCTCTTAATTACTGATCAATAATAAGCTGATAAAAATATATTTCCGAATTTCTCAAGATTAACACTAGAACTACCGACGATTAAAGTAGAGTAATTTGTACCAAAGAAATCAAAATGATAGGTATTTCAAAAAATACCTATAATAAGGGTAACAATTCTTTATGCATATTCTTTACAAAAAATTGCGGAAAATCCTAAAAAATTCATTACTGCAAATTTCTAAAATTTCTATAAGAAATTATGAACAAGTCATTTTGACTTGATAGTTCTAGTTCGGTAGTTCTAGTGTCAAGGAATCCTCTCACTAAGAAATAGGAGAATAGAATTTACGCAGCAGCTTACAATTAGAAAAGTTAAATTCTCTATGCTATATTTGAATGATTGGAATGTCGAAGGATATGAAGTGTGTTTAAGCTCTTAAAATCGATCCTAAATAAATTCCTTTCACTCATACCAGTATTCCTATCCCGTTCCGGATATTCTGTAATATTTACAACCTTTCTTCCTAGTCAAAGAGCTTCCGCTCCGAGGAAGAGCCCGCGGAACACTATGTGTGAACAAGACAGCAAACAGGGGATGGGTAAACAAGAAGGGAAAAGCTTTTTCTGCTTTCTACCTAATATTAGTTCGCGCTTAGCCACGTAAATCGTATTAGCACTGCTTAGAATATTATTTTATTAGTTCTTGCGCTCGGAATATTAATTTCAATTACCCGAATGAAAATTAATATTGAATATTATTATTTCTATATACCCGAGATACTTTACAATTTATGTAATTTATAATGGGTCTCGTCTAACCAGATCAGAATAGTTTTGAATTTAATTTAATTGCCCGGAATAATTAGTGGAACGTAGTTTATTACGAGCAATTATATGGTATACGTTAAACTAAATTAATTACATTTCAACTGTAATTTTATGCGAATAATACGGGAGATGTTAATTAGATCTTCTTGTATTAATTGTCAAATTTATTTATTTTCTTCGCTTGAATATTAAAAATATTAAAAATATGATAATATTAAAAGAATATGTTGCTTGATGAAAAGAATATTTTGTAATTTTTCTGTTCGAACATTATTAACTTTCTCTGTTTTGCTCTGCGAATTCGATAATTGTAGACAAAATTTAAGACAACTTGTTTGATACGATTAACCCATTTGCATCACGAAGCGGAATATTCCGAGTAATATCTTGTCTGTATCGCCAAACGCGGAATAATCCGCCGACAGCGACATCATACCATACCATTAAATAAAAATATTTGCACTAAGAATTTTATATTTATTAATATGTATTATCCTTTGCACTCTGATGTATCATCACAATCAGTTAGTATTAATAAAGAATAGGGAATATTTAAATCGGTACGAGTTATAAACGATCGATCGTGTAGGCTTCGGTGATAAGTGAGAGTCCCTGCAATTTAAGTCGTGATGCAAATGGGTTAAGAAATATCAAATTTTATCAGTTATTCGTTAATTTGTACATTTACAGCTGGTTACTCGAGACATTAACCCTTTCACTACGGTGCTCTCAGAATTGAAAGAGCTCTTAGTATACTAATCGATACAGTTTTTGTTGATATAACAACAATATACATAGTAAAATTTAAATATATTGTTTAATGATGGCAGATCATATGTAAACGAAAATATAAGTAATTCCGTCCACGCGCGCTTTTATTAGATGATTTACTTAATTTTTAAAGACGTATATATACCCTCTTCGTAGCGAAAGGGTTAAACGAATTTTACGTACAATTTTAGACTCCCAGCTAAATAATTAAACCAAACATTTAAGAGTATATTTTACAATAACACATACTTTTCGAATAAAGCAGAATATATAAAAAAAAATACTTTAAAAAAACAACCTTAATAACTCTACATTTTACAACCTTTTAAACCAAGAATATCTTTCGAAAAAATTACCTGCACGAAGCTCGAGTTTTCTACCACAAGTACCATAAAAATAATTTACCATGCCACCATATAATATAACGAACAAAAATCGTAATATTCAATATCATTCCGAGTGCAAAGGGACTCCAACCTTCCAACCCCTTTCCGAGCTCATTAATATCCTTCAAATTCGTATCACTCCGTGATTCCAACACACGACACGTTCCAAAAACCTTATCTCTAACGAACAATATTCAACAAAATTCTGCACGATTCCCATCGCTCATAACAAACTCAAAAAAAAAAGGAATGCAACTTCGAAACCACGACTGCCACGAAGTTTAAACCGATTTCTCTCGCTGGCCTGGAATATCCTGCAATATTTACAGTCTCGTGCATCGCGGCACAGAGAGAGAGATAGACGTCTCGCAAGTCAGATAAAAGCGGTATAAAAATGAACGAGCTTTCGCGAAGAAATCGCGAGAGGAAAGACACGAAAACCCTTGCGAAGGATCCATGAGTCACTCCTCGCACGTAGCCGTGACTCAAACACGCCGGGTGGTTGGAGTTTTTTTTAAAAGGGGTGGCTGCCTTTAATATAAGGGTCGCGATGCCGCGGCATAAGGACAACGGCGAGGACGAAGACCTCGGTGCCGGTGGTAGGAGGGTGGATGCCGGCACGTCGGGAAATGTTGAACGATGTCGAAGGGAGAGACACCAAGTAACCCACGAATTCCAACGACCCTCCTTCCGGCTGACGATAAGCAACGCCACTCGCTTAAGCGTATCATATGCAATAACACACGCGATAGCACCTTTTCTTCGTTTCCGTTTCTTGAAACCCTATATTACCTCGAAATCAGCGTCCATTCTTGCTGGAATTTGTTCAATCGCTTGAATACGCGAAGGGTTACACTTGATTTGAGTTCACCGATTTAGATTCTTTGAATATCGGTACACTCGTTTTTATTTCTCTTTCCACTGTTTTCTTCCTAGTTTTTGCTTTGTTGTTTCGTTGTATTTTGTTGTCAATTTTTTGTATTATTATTACTATTGCACAGTTATTATTAGACTGAGGGATTTTTATATGAATATAATTTTTTAAAATGAGAACTATGTTTTAGGGCTGTTTAAATATTTTTGCTTGTTATTTACGCTCTGTGAAAAGGTCCGTGGTTTAATTATCATTATTGAAGTGAAACTTTTTTTTTTTATGTACATATATGTATTTATGAAACTATCATTATTATTATTATCATTATTGAAGTGAAACTTTTTTTTATGTATATACATGTATTTATGAAACTATCATTATTATAATTATTATTGAAGTGAAGCTTTTTTTTAAGTATAAATATGTATTTATGAAACTATCATTATTAATATTATTATTGAATTGAATCTTTTTTCTTATGTATATACATGTATTTATGAAACTATTATTATTATTATTGAAGTGAAACTTTTTTTTTTAAGTACATTATGTATTTATGAAACCGTTTAAAGAGGATCGTAATGTTGCTGTCGAATAAATTGTCTAAGAATCGAAGAAAAACTGTTTTCCCAGAAGGGTGACGAATTAAGAGGTGTAGTTTAATTGACATCCTCCCCAAGTGCTTCTGTCATTTATTCTTCTTCGGTAAAACATCGTCTACCCTTTGTCGCGGCGTGATTGTCTCCGGTGATTACGGTTTCGGGGGTTGTTTGCATTTAGGAAGCCATCAGCGCTTAATCGCATTCCTTCTCGCCTCGGGAGATTGGAACTTTCGGGAGAGCCACTCCCGAAACTTGCTACATTTACATCGTATCCACGTACAAGCTAAATAGGCTTTTCTATGGAAAAAAAGTCCGCCGCTCCGCTATAAAAATCCCGCCACTCAGCGCGTGCAAAACAAGCTCGCCGAGTGGGGAAGTTAACCATGAAAAACAACGATCGATTTTGCATACCATTAAATTACCTCGTTGGCAAAAAAATACCATACCTTCAAAAATATTTCTCCCTTACGACAAAAACGTTTTTTTTTTCGTTTTTTGGTTTTTTAGTTTCAAAGGTGTCGCGTAATTATATAAACGGTGAAATTTGTTATTATATGGAGAAAATTCAAGTTCAAAGCTGAAATCGAGATGAAATTCCTCCCGCTCTTCTAATCACCATTCATTAATCAGAAGGATGCAAAGTTAATCAGGGATTTCTAAAGGAAACCGAACGTTAATTGAAATGTGTCTGGCGCGAGCTGCGGCTCGGCACTCGAAACTTCTTATGGAAGAAGAGAAAATTCGATAAACCACAATGGCAAAACTCGTCAAGGGACCATTTTCGTTCCGCGCCACGTAACTTCCTTTTAAAGCCTCGGTGTACTCCTGCATCAACCGAGGGTCCATAAAAGAAGAAGAAAGGGGTGAAAGAGGGTGGGGTTTGGGGCGTCGCGAAAAACTTTGGCCGTGTTAAAACGAGCCCTCCGCCTCGCATAATTAAGACCAATTAATATTCGGTCCTCGTACACTCCGCCCTACCGACACTTCCGGCAGTTGCATTCCGGTGGAGAACGTTACTTGTACTCTTCGTCAATGCCGCAATGACTCGAGATCGGATATGAATAAATTATACTAAATACGCCCGGTCCCGGGAACATTCATTCGATTCAGAACTTTCACAATGGAGGAGATGAAAAAATAATACCGAAGGATTTAATAACGTCTCGGTCTCTTATTAACCTACTCGGTTCACTCGTTACATCACTTTTACGCGTTTCCGTGAAATTATTTATTCGCTTATTTTTTTTTGGTTTTTTTTTTTTTTTTAGTAATTAACAAGGATTTTTATATTGTAATTTAAACTGTTGTTGGCTGAGAGTATTTTGTACGTCATTTGTCAATAGATCTTTGTTTTATTCGGTACTCGTATGAAAGCTGTTTTCTAAATAGATGCATTTTATTCTTTTTTTTTTTTTTAATAATTATCAGGGATTTTTATATTGTAATTTAAACTCTTGTTGGCCGATAGTATTTTGTACGTAATTTGTCAATAGATCTTTGTTTTATTCGGTACTCGTATGAAAGCTGTTTTCTAAATAGATGCATTTTATTCATTTTTTCCTTTTTTTTTTTGAGCAAAATATTGATATACGCGTAAAATATCCACTAAAACAGCACTGAACGTGTTAACTGCTATCACATAAATATTTTAATATAAAAGCAATTGTGTGTTGAGCACGTTTTTATTTGTCCATTTTTATAACCTCACACGTGACATACGGTCGGTACTAAAAAAGTCAAAATGAAAGTTATATGGAAAAGGTATATAATGCGAGGAACACGAACCTTTGGATGTATTTTTGAACAATAAATCAGAAAGATTCCCAAAAATGTACCTCAGTAAAATAAAATAATAACGAGAAATAATGAATTGATTATTTCGAACGCTTTGATAATTCGCTAAATAATAACCTTGACATTAAAACTACCAATACCCGTCAAATAACCTGTTGGTAATTTTTCATTAAATTCTATAAATTTCTAATCATACATTTTTCAGTATTTTCTATGATTTTCTGTGAAATATATGATTAAGAATTACAATAAATATTTTTTTCAAATATCTTTAGTACAAATAAATATACTGTAATCATTGATAGTTTCAGTGCTAAACAATTTCAATTCTTTGAAGATGTTGGTAGTCAATTTTCAATTCCGAATCATGTGTTTATTTTTTCTAGTTCGGGTATAAAAATCAGTAAGCCAGGATGCGTCAACTCGCATGAGGCAAAATCCGAAGGGTAGTAACAGGAAATCCTAAATCATCCCCTATTTCAACCCAGCTTCTCTTCGTGTTTCCCTTTCTGATTCTTATTCGTGTATTCGACCTTTTCGTAGTACCCTCGGCCAGCCGATTGTAGGACAATATATCGTTTACAGGAAACCAGTTCGTTCGACTCGTCTTATCCGGAATATTTTTTTGATATTTGAAATGCAAACTTGTTTCGTTCTATCTGAACTTGACTGTGCACTTTGTCTTATCGTAACAGCCACGCTATCCAACGATACGGGGAACAATTTGTTCCGTATTTTTGATTCTACGGAACAATAATTGGACGTTAACCCTTTGCACTCTGAGTCACCGCCAATATTTTATCTCAACTGGTTCGTTTTCAATAAGCTACTTTCAAAATCTCTACTTAATTTTTCATAACCCTCTATAGCCCGAATTTTGTCCGCTTATTGGAGAAAAAATTACGATTGACTACAGTTTTTCACTTTGATTTGAAAATGTTTTAACTAATAATTACTGTAAATGGATCGCCGCTACAATAATACAGTAATCAAATTTAATAGCGCAGTGATAACTAAAGAAAATTAATTTTTTAAAATATAGATACATCAGTTTGTAACTTTCAAGTCACACGGTCCCATAGAGGGTTAATTTTCATACTCTTATATTTAGAAATGTACAATACCGAACAAATGAATCGGGACACTGGCGTTCTTCTATTTGTTTGTTGTCACGCTAACGCCATATATTTATATCACTCACATATTTCTTTACCATTTTAAAATATATATTTTAAGTGTATTCAGAAACGTCCGGTATTGTATATACATTGGTAAAAATCGATTTTGTTTTTATTCTAAAAGAATGTGTCTTGAATTATGAAACTGAAAGGAATGGAGCAAAATGGAATATCGAGTCCAGCTCGACATAGGAGCGCAATCTGTATTTTAAAAAATTAATTTTGTTTAGTTATCACTGCACTATTAAATTTGATTACTGTATCACTGATG
>SMSQ01010086.1:0-19350 GCA_019453375.1 Ctenoplectra terminalis | reverse complement strand
CAATGATAGAAAATTCATTCCATTTCTATCCATAAGAAATTAAAATTAATATAGAAAATTCCTTTACTGAAAATAAAGCGAATGAAATTTCTGTATATTAAAATATAAGATTTATCTCATCGTTCACAAATAATAAAGCAATGATAGAAAATTCATTCTGTTTCTATCGATAAGAAATTAAAATTAATACAGAAAATTCCTTTGTTGAAAATAAAAATAATGAAATTTCTGTATATTAAAATATAAGATTTATCTCATCGTTCACAAGTAATAAAGCAACGTCCAAAGCATACTGATTTTTTATAACAATCACAGTGTACACTTTTTACGAGACAAATGTGTTAAATTGACACAAAAGATGGATAAAGGTTAAATGTACTGTAACTAATAATTCCAGCCATCGTTTGGGTTAAGATTGAACTAAATTAAGCACTCAATTGGGCATAACATCACAACAGTTTGAGTATAATTACTCACTTGTCCATAGTGTGCTTCTTCAAGAGAAACTCTGCATTTTGATTTATTATTTTCGTTGCTTTGGGAATTCTTTGATGCCAGGATAAACTCGAACATTTTTTTCTAATTACGTTAAACTGTTATCGCATCGATATAAATAAACGAATTATTTAAATGCTATAACATAATCTAAGAATTTTATATACAGTTTTGTTAACCTTCTCCTATATAATTTATTTAATTTTCTAATAAATTTCACGACGCGAATAATATTCCTCCTGCAAAGTTCTTCGAAATTTTCGATATACATTTCCGCTATTTTAATCATATACCTTACTTCCTCAAATAAGAAGATTAAAATGAAAATTCACGATGAACGTACTTGAAAGGATACGTCTGACAACTTAATAACCTCTCCGTGAAAAGACACAGTGCACAATATCAAGTAACATCAGTCTTCCACTCAATTTCTTACAAAGTACCATATACCTTAGCAAAGAAGATTACAGAAAATTTCAATTCTATGCTACCTTTGATTCACAATTTCTATTCTCAATCCTACGAACAAGAAGACTCGAGAAAGCGACACATTTTAAATGTTCCGAATCATAAACGCTCATTTAAAAAAAACAAACAAGCGTACCGTTCAAAAATACTGTAGCCAAGAAAATAATACAATTACCACATTTTTTCTTTTATAATCTTTGCAAAAAAGATTGATCGCAAAGACACTTGAATTGTAACAAATTAAGAAAAAAAGAAATTAACCGATAGACGCTTTGCATCGACAAAAATAATACTTCTTTGGGAGACCACGAACGTCAGAGTAGATGTTTGCACGAAAATAAAATCGCAGCTGGTTAAACGACCCTCCGCAACGTTCAATTTACTTAACATCGTTTAGCTGTACGTGACAAAGGGCATCGCGACGCCAGAACAGACTTAATAAGAGAGGCACGAGTGACGAGAGGTGAACAACAATTACTCGAGTTAAACAAATTTTCGTGTCATTGGATGAACAAAGGACCGGAGATACCTTCCGTCGCTTTATCATAATGCAGCGTAGCACTCACCGCCACCAGGTGAAAGGAAAACAGCGTGAAGCGTTCCTAAAAAGAGCTTTCGCGTTTAATAAATATGCGGTAGAAGAAAGTCGGACGGTATGAACGAACAAAGGATCTTTTCGCCACTTTTCGCGTCGTTCGAGCGAGCCATTGTCGCGAGGAAGCTTGTTTCTCTGTGCTTTTGATAAACCAGAATAATAAAAATGTGATGCTCGTCGAGGCACGTCGAAACAGATTCGAATTAATTCCAAGGTATTCGTTTAACGTCGGTGAAATTAACGAAGGTTCCGACGACTCTTTGATGTCTAGATTTTAATTGCGATCGTAGTTCGATGGGTTAATTGTGTTAGGCTGCTGCCAAGGTTCCGTCTTTTTTAAAATCTGTTGAAAAATTTTTAATTTCTATGTTTGAGAACGGAGATTCATTATTTTTTTTTCAATAGCTGTACATATTAGCAATAGCTCTTTATATTGCATATTAGAAATAGTTCACTGCTCTTTTAAATTCGATGTTTGAAAACGAACATTTATTATTTTTTTCAGTAGCTGTACATATTAGCAATAACTCTTTACATCTATACATATTAGCCATAGTTCGCTGCTCTTTTAAATTCGATGTTTGAAAACTAAGATTTATTATTTTTTTCAATATCTATACATATTAGCAATAGCTCTTTATATTACATATTAGAAATAGTTCACTGCTCTTTTAAATTCGATGTTTGGAAACGAAGATTTATTATTTTTTTCAATATCTATACATATTAGCAATAACTTTTTATATTTATACATATTAGCCATAGTTCACTGCTCTTCTAAATTTTATGTTTGAAAACGAAGATTTATTATTTTTTTCAGTAGCTATAGATATTAGCAATAACTTTTTATATCTATACAAATTAGAAATAGTTCACTGCTCTTCTAAATTTTATGTTTGAAAACGAAGATTTATTATTTTTTTCAGTAGCTATAGATATTAGCAATAACTTTTTATATCCATACAAATTAGAAATAGTTCACTGCTCTTTTAAATTCGATGTTTGAAAACGAACATTTATTATTTTTTTCAGTAGCTATACATATTAGTAGCAACTCTTTATATCTATATATATTAGCAATAGTTCACTGCTTTTTTAAATTTTATGTTTGAAAACGAAGATTTATTATTTTTTTCAGTAGCTATACATATTAGCAATAGCTATTTATATCTATAGATATTAGCAATAGTTCACTGCTCTTGCACCGTGTCAGATGCAAAAAAAAATGAAATTTATATTTGCTAATTCTCAGTCTTACAGATTAAAATTACAGTTAAAGATAAAATTAAACTTTGTCGCAAATACGGTGTGTCTTTATAGTGTTTGGATAATAATCTGTCACCAGTGTGACTCGTGGTTGTAAAGCAAGGGGTTAAATTATACTTGTAACAGTTTTTCATCTGAGAGCTCTGTGATCCTTCTTTTTTAACTCTTAAGCGATGAGAAGGAGTCTGAGGAGTCCTGCACAGCTTTTAAAGAGATACTTATTTATTTTAATGTTTTACTGGAAATTAAATTTTGTTAATATCTCTCGTATCAATATTTAAGTAGAAGATACTTAGAGGATATCAGACTTTACATCATCGGTTAAGAATGAAAACTTTTTGAATTTGTCCTTAACACGTGTATTTCAATTTTTTAAGCCTTAAATATTCTGTGTGGCTGTAGTATTATATTTTATTATCATACCATTGTCCTGATATCAAGCAGGCTATTTATGGTAATTATTAGTGCTTAATTTTTAGATCAAACTGAGGAATCATAATTGTGTATAATTTTTTTCTCGTAAGCAACAAAAATTTCTATTACAGAGGATTAAAGAAAGAGTATCTTAATTGAGAGAATTTGTAATTAATAGATTGAGGATTTTTATACGTTTATTGGAAATTTAAAACTGCAAAATTATACAGAATAGTATAAAAAAATATACAAATTCTAATACTTTTGATATTACCTAGAGAATGAAATAATTTCCTATTGAAGTTAATTTTATTGGAATTTTTGGAAATTAATGGAAATTAATTTTCCATTTCTTTATTATATTCTCAAAAACATGAATTAAAATCCACAGTCTACTAGTCAACAGTAAGTTAACAAAATCCTGGAAATATCTTCAGTTTCCTCGAATATTTTTAATATTCTCGAATGTTTTAACTACTCAACAACCTCTCAACTAGAAAATTATTACGTCTCTAGCACTAAACAATTTTTTTTTACACCTATTACACACAATATCAACATATAGTTATACAATAATTAAATAACATCGGGCAATCGCTTTAAACAAGCACAAACTAAACAATTAAACCTAACGTTAGATAACAGCTTGAACCATTTCCAACTCTGCAGCGATTTATTTAAATATAAAGCTTTATTATCTACCGTGAAAGATTATATTTAAGTACGAAAGGAAGCAGCAGTGTCTTTAAATGATCATTGGATTCCGTGGTAACGCATGCATTTAACATAAATATGATCTTCGTAAGGAAGTGAAGCATAATTGTAAAAAGATTGAAATGGGAAACCAGTTTAATTGCCTTCGTTATACATCAACGGACGTCTTAATGAATAACTAATTAGCATCTAATTACGCGTCGCGCCTTTTTCTCGGTCAAGAAGTAGAAAAAGTTTCAAGGGAAAGAGCAGTGAAATAGTTGAATCCTGTAATTAAATGTTAATTCGTCGGGCGTCCGTTGCTCCTTCGTTCAATTAAACGTACCCGGTGTCCTCAATGTATCAATTAACAGACACGGTTCAACGACGTACTGCAAATAGACGTAAACGAAATCGATCTACATTGACAGAGGCTGCGCAAATGAAAATAGCATTTCTTTCTTCTTGCTTGTGCAATCCGAATGGGAAAGCAGCGAGGTGCACGTTTAACGATCCGACTCACAAAGGAAGCAATTTCAAAGTGAAACTTAAAATCGTTCTAATGATTAACAACATATTTGCATGAAAAAGGATCCTGGACTTTAGCAATTTTTTTCTCACCAAAGGATAATATCTTTGAAAACCATTTTTAATTAAAACCTGTCGATCTACAAAGGCTCTGAAAATTAAATCTGTTAAACGCTGGTTAAGTCTTTGATAGGTAATCATTTTTATTAATTAACACCGGAGTTACCGAGGCAGTCGAAGACCATTCGTAATTTCTGATAAAAATTTTAGAAAATTACTCCGGTATATATTTAGGAATTTGTAGTAATTTTCTGTTAAAAATATATATGTAGGATTGAAAGTAAGATGGGTCACAGAAATGACTCGGAGTGCGTACTTTGCCGAAAAATAAGGTTTGATAGAATAGATGTAATATAAAAACAAATGACACAAAATGACGTGGTCTCGCTTTTTAACTCGTTCAACGCGGGATATCACACCATGATGATTTACAAAATTAAAAATTTATGTTTCGTTTCCAAAAGGAAAAAGGATATTTGTAAAATGAATAAAAACAAGTACGTTCACGAGCAATAGTAATTTTTTCCGTTCAAAATAAAAATTCTTCTCTTCAGTGATAAAGAATCGCATGGAGTGCAAAGGGTTAAATTTGATTACTGTATTATCGTAGCGACACCACGATCCATCTGTAGCAATTATTATCTTAAAAATTTTCAAATCAAACTAAAAAATTGTAAGCAATCGTAATTTTTTCTCCGATAAGCAGACAAAATTCGGGCTATAGAGGAGTAACACGTTCAACCCGGCGTGAACCATCGGTAGTTCACACTCATGCACGCTTTCTTTGTTCCTTAATATATAAAAGTTTTTTTTCTTTTTAATATAGAATAACTTGAGGAGCCCACTGTCTTTAAAAAAAGTGCATTGTAAATTTAACCCTGCAGTGTCCCATGCATCGTTTTCATTTTTTATTTATTTTATTTGAATTTTCCAATTCGATACCAGTATAAAAAATTTTTTATCAACACGCGTGACCATTCATTTCAATTCTATACTATAATACGTTCTTCTTAGAGCTAGAAGCTTTTATTCAAAAAAATAAAAACACCATTGGATGAAATAAATCTGAAAGACCACGGTAGAACTAATTAACATTTAAACCAAAAAAATTTATATTAAAGTAAACATGCAAACTTATATTCGTTATACTACTGAAAAAAGGTGAAAACGGGAGCACTTGCTACACGAGACGAAGCACGCGTGATCTCTCATTTCAATTCTATAGTATACCTATAATACGTTCTTCTTAGAGCTAGAAGCTTTTATTTAAAAAAATAAAAACACCATTGGATGAAATAAATCTGAAAGACCACGGTAGAACTAATTAACATTTAAACCAAAAACATATATATTAAAGTAAACATGCAAACTTATATTCGTTATACTACTGAAAAAAGGTGAAAACGGGAGCACTTCCTACACGAGACGAAGCCATCTCATTCATAATTACCATAACTTCGTTCCAATTTTTTGATACAAAAGGGTGTAACTTAATCGTCAACAGCCCCACCGTTAATCTAATTCGGTCCCCAGAGAGAATCAAGAATATTTCCAGTGATTCTCAGTAACAATAGGCCACTGGGAGCAAGAAATAATACATCTTGGGCTCTTTATACCAAGAGAGAACTGTCGAACAGAATGAAAAGCTGAAAGTTCTTTCATCAGTGCCGGGGATGAAGCCCTGATATCATACGAATCTTTCTCCTATCCTCGCGATGAAAAAGGCTACTTGGAAGTGTTCACCAACCGAAAGTAATTGAATCTTCGCTACTTATTGGTTACTCTGAAACCTTTTGTGGGGACGTGCTTCCGCTACCCTGTTTCCACCCCTGTGCATTCGATTCCGTCAGGCAGCGGACAAACACTCGAACGAGTAGAAGGGATAAGCGTTGAGTATTGCCGCATGAAAGCGACAGAAAGGGCATCTTCACTGTTAAACGAACCAAAATCATTCTTTTAGCGAGAACAAACCGTTCAACCAACAGCATTCTTCGTTCAATAAATCTATTTTATATCGAGTTCCGTTCCCAACAATTATCTTAGCTTTGCGGGTGTACGATAATCTGTGTCGCGATCCAAAGCAACCGCTTCGCCGTTGCGACGATTATCGTTGCGCTCCCACTAACTTAATACTGGGAGGGCTATGTTCAATGAGATGGTGTTTCAGATTGATGTTTGAAGAAGTCAACTCAAATAAGGTATACAGTAAAACCTGTTTTTGTGCGGTGGATAGGGACCGCATAAAAGAAATGGTACAAAAAAATATTCGAAAATTTTATAAATTCTTACTTATAATAAACAACTTTGTACGATATTCTACCTAAAATTTTTTTTATGCGGTGGATAGGGACCGCATAAAAAAAGTCTGACTTAGAAAATACATCAATGATTTATGAAATAGATGAGAGAATGCTTTCGATTAAATTAAATAATTAAATTAGACCTAAAGAAATCTATCCTTTTCCTTTCATCGGTCATTCGCCACCAAATTGGCCATTCTGATCCAGCACCTTCCGCCACCTTTCGTGTTGTTATTCGCCGGTTTGCATCAACTAATGCCTTTATCTTGTCTTTATCAGCTTCAATCGGTCTTCCAGAACGTGGTGCATCTTGGACATCAAAATTTGCGGATCGAAAGTTTGCAAACCAGTTCTGGCACTGGCGTACTATCAACACATCTTCTCCATACACATCGGTTAATTTCTTTCTGGCTTGAACACCATTTTTACCTTTTCTATTGTAAGAAAATAAAATATGACGGAAATGCTGCTTATTGCTCTTCATATTTAAAAGGGCACCAACCAGAAACTACTGCCTAGAATCAAATGAACTTTTTCACGCACAAACCTTGCTATATCACCTCTCAAAACATATAACGATTATGCGGCTTAAGTGTGAAGTTGGGTGCAAAAAAATACGTTTATTTAAAAAATAAGTTTAGTGTTTCTACGTGGTTTGTTTTACCATGCTGATGGTGTTCTACGATGTTGGTGCGATGGTAACAGTAATATCGATCATGATAAATGTGATGTTACGGTGATATTTATATTCTAAAATATGTGGTGCTGACTGCTGATTAGTGGAAGTTGGAAGGGAAAGGGCGACAAGGAATTGGAAATAAAGGTTGCTGATTGGTTAGAGAAAGAAGGTGATGGAGGGAGAACGCGAGGGTAGAAGGAGTTGGAGATAACCGTACACGGAGGAAAAACCCGGGAAGGAAGGAAAAGGTGTGAAAGTGACGAGGCTGAGGAGTTCGGTCTAGGATTTTATGGTAGGTCTGATTTAATGTGTTTACGATGGTTTGTTGTTCGGTGATGCGACCGAACAGTGGGGGTAAAAAAAAAATGGTAAAAATGTAACCTTTCAGTCGCGTTGAAACTTGGAACGAAACTTTGCGGGAACAGTGGAGGTTAGGCTCGAAGAAAAGGAACAAAGGTGGATAATGGAAGAAGGCGCTAAACATTTTTCTCACCTGTGCGACCGAAAAAAGGTGGAATTATTCATGCTGTTTAACTCTCTTCAGAACCGTGCATAATAGAATCTATAATGGCGCATCTCAGCATCCCTTTGGACGTTCTTGAATCTTTTAAAGCGACTGATTGCTTTTACGCTTCACCCTCGCACGTTCTCCCTCCTATTCGGATAAATACTTCGTCGAAAGCGGTAGCTGACACTTGCTTCCTTTTTTTTTCTCAGAGGGAAGAGACGTCACGGGGAAATTGGAGAAAATTCAGACCTTCGATGGGTTCGAAAAGGGATAAAAGTGTTTTTAGGAAATCCTTCGCTTACTGCCAAGATTTCACCGGCTTTCGGACAGTTCGTGCCTTTTACTTAGCGCCGAGGTGAAAATCGGAATCGTTGAGTCGGGATAAATGTAAAAGTAAGTTGAATAATTATATCGTAGCAAAAAAATTTTGTATTCTTTAATTCTAAATTTCTTTTTTTCTTTACCGTTACATGAAAATAATTTTCTGAAAGTAATTTTTCTCTTTCTAATTCCAATCGAATTCGATTGTTATATTTATTTTGGCACTTGAAATTTTGAATAAAAGAAGCTTTCATTATTCAATTAAATTTGTTAGAAAGAATCGTAAGATTTGTGAAATTTATATTTATCAGAAATAAATTGTGCTAAATTTTTCATAAATAATTAGTTTTGAAAGCAGCGCAAAATTTACTTAAAAAACCTGGAAAAGATAAAATGTATATACTTCAATTAAAAACAAATTTCGGAGAAAGGATTCACTTGGTACGAATTTACTTAAAATAATTATCGTTTATAATAAATGGACTATTTTTGTATTATTTAAAAAATTACTCATTCGAAATCTTTCGGAAAATTATTTTACGGTATAGAAGAGAGTTATAATTTACTCCTCCTCGATTTTAGAATTAAAGAGTGTAAAATTTTTTTATTACGATATAATTTATCCAAGTTACTTTTATTTAACTGATTTTATATAAAATATTCTGGACCGATTAGTTACGATAATAATAACCGATTGTTATATTATTTACGATTATAATAACCGAACCCCACTGTGCAACGAATGCAAACTAAATTACATTGCAACGAATGTATTAAAATCATACTTTTTGAACCTCGAGTTTCCGAATTACTAATTAAAACACAATTCCTTTCTCTTTACCGATGCTGTCCTATCGTTTCAACCATTCACCCTTCGGTTTCCACAAACTGGGAGCAAATATTTCTACAGCGACAATAGTCAATATTTCATTCTCTTCTCGAACGGAAAGTGACACGAGAAGGTGGCTCGTTACCTGAAGAAAATCGCTTCTAATTATATTTACTCTATGTAGTCGTTTCCTCGATAGGGGAGAGTAAACGTGCCAGTTGAAAGGAAACCGACATTAATTAATTCGCTCGGTTCTATAATCAAATAAAACAGAGAATAATTAAATTTTTTGAGCACAGTAACAACGTATATAGGCTATACATTTTTAAATGAAAATATTAAATTGGAGCTTGAAATGAGACTTCATCTTTTTTCTTTTTTAATAATTATATTGAAATCATTGAATAACGGGATATTTAATAACGAGACTTACGTAATGTATGTAATAATTAAATTTTTTAAACACAGTATGTACATAGTCTACATTTCTAAATGAAAATATTAATTTGAATCTTGAAATAAGACTCCATCTTTTTTTTTTAATAATTATATTGAAATTATTGAATAACAGGATATTCAATAACAAAATTTATGTAATGTATGTGATAATTAAATTTTTTAAACACAGTAACAACGTATATAGTCTACATATACATTTTTAAATGAAAATATTAAACTGTGATTTAAAATGAAACTCCATCTTTTTTTTATAATTATATTGAAATCATTGAATGACGGGAAACATAATAACATGACTTACGTAATGTATGTAACTATACTTTCTCACGTGTGATATTTAGTTAATGAGGTTTTTAGTTAATTGTAATGTATCTCATTTATGATCGCGAATAATGGAATTCAAGTGGAGCAATCTTTTCATTTCCTTGAAAGAAATACTGCAACAGGTTGACGCTTTGTTTCTTCAATACACAGTATTCGAAATAATTTTCATGATTATTTTTCTTACCCTCTCATCGTTAGTTACCATTCAATTTAACAGGTAGATGGTTTATAAGAATCGTTGAAGGTTACTTTAATTAAATATAGAAGAAACGGAAAGAAGTTTGATGCTTGAAAACTTTATTTAACTTACACCGAAACGAAATATAATTCTCCTTTGTAAAACAATGTTTGATTTAAAGCTACGCTTTCTTACTGTCTCGCTAGAAAATTTTACTTCCCAGGAATTCTAATTAAAATCCGATCGAATAATCCGACTTCAACTCTTAAAGAGTTCTTAATGTGAGTTGCAAACAGGATCGAAGCGAGCTCAAATATTCCTCCAATCTATCATCTTGCGTTTAGTTTGGAAACTTTTAAAAAAAAATTATGCATGCGGTTTAATTATTATAATAAATCTGAAGCGCATTTTTCCGCGTTGAAATGAAACATTCAGAGATCATTAATAATCGTCACGGCTTCACGGGCATAAACTTTCACTAATCTTTACTTTCCCTGTCCAATTTATTCGCCGCAACGTTTAATCTTTCGGTCTCGTATAAATGCAAACATATTTTTAACTAAACGTGCTTGGAAAAATTATTGAAATAAATATTTCGAGTTATAAAATTTTCACTCAAGTTGCAGAGTTGTAGTTGGTAGACTGCCGATTTTTATGCGAATTAATTTTTTTTCTGATCGGCATAAATTCTAGCAAGGAAAATCACTTAAATGCAACGCGTCGATTTTAATGAAATTTACATATGAGGTAGCGTTTGAAGAATATTAATAAAATATCTATATTTAGAGGGTGAAAACAGCCCTCAAAGTTAGGGATGAGAAACATGTTTTCCTCAATATTTCGGAAACTATTTACACTATCATAATTTTTATTTAAGCAATTTTTTTCTGAAGCGAATAGCTTCCGGAATATTAAATATTAATAATATATTAAATATATTAAATAATATATTATAATAATATATTAATATAATATAATATTAATATAATATAAAATTTAATATAAATATTAAAAATATATTTTTCACCTCCAACTTTGAAGACTGTTCTCATCTTTTAAATATAAATGATTGCAAAGAAAAATATTTTTTTAAACACCCTCATATGTAAATTTCGTTGAAATACTGTAATACAATTTTAGTACAACTTCCTCAGCAGTTAATAATAATACCAAAATGATGTTTAAAAATGTATAGAATCTCTACAAAAAATTATGAACCAGTCGTTCGACCGCTTTAGCAGTTTCAATGTTAAATTCATAAAAGTTTTTTCTATCTTTAAAAATTTTTTACGCTTATAGTATTTTGCACGAAAAGAGTCTTCGATTAATTTATTAAATTATTACAGAAAGGAAATATGATGCTTTTGCTCCCGTAACAACGTCTATTGTAATTTCGTTTTCCCATTAAAGGAACACCGATTTCTATCGATCGAAAACGCAAATGATGCTTTCATGCAACCCTATCAAAGAGTCAATGTAGCACAACGGTTTAGGAATCCGCCTCAATTTCGGTTAATCGCAAATACCTTACATATTCGTATCCTCGTATATCATCCATCGCACATACCGGGTGTGCTAATGGAACCATTACGGAAACCGATTCCACGCACGTCCGTAGATCGATCACCTGCAACTAATCAGAGTATCTCGGTCCAACGGCGATTCTAATTAACTCTGCGAAAGCTACAGCCTCCCCCGAATCCGACATCCTTCACGGTATTCATCGAGCATCAAAATTTTATTAAATTCCACCGATTTAAAATTAAAAAATCGTACTTTATTCACAAACCGTGGACACGGTTATATTTTCGAACGTACGATCGGGAGCTAACAGCTTTCGAAGACTAGCATTTCAACCTTCTTTTATTATTCCAACGTATGTGCATTTTAAAAATCAACATTCGGCGCGCTCGGAAATTTCGATAGTCAATTTTTATCGAGCGATGCTTCCAATGCAAATAGCCAAATAAATATATCAAACGTATCAAATTTTTCCACCGAAACATCCCGGCAGCTTTATTTTTTTACCCAATTTTATCTCGCAGTTCTCGCCGACCCTTGTCCTATTTAAAAAGAACAGGGTAAAACCACTCGATGGAACCGTTCCATCGGCAGAACTGGGTCGCACTCGTTCCTCGGCGCAATAACAGATACGTGGATTTCCACGCTTTCCGGGAAATCAACGCCATTGAACCGCAAAGCAGGCAAGCAACCGGGAGGCATTCGAAACGGGTTGATTACGATCGAAACTAGGTATCTCGATAAGTGATTGCCGAGCAGAGATCGTCCTTGTCTTCGATTCGTTCTCTTGTTCCCCTCTCGACGAAAGGATTGTTACCCGAGAGAAACTCTCGAAAACACTTATCCGGCTTCTCGTCCACGGGATTTTCCTTATTACACCCTTGTACGGGGAAAACAAATGAGATTTATCATAAGCAGGCAACTTGGTAGATAAATCTTAGCCCCTCGCGAAGCAAGGAATAGAGAGAGAGAGAGAGAAAGAGAGACGTTAGAAGGGATGAGAGTAAAGAAAGCAAAGCAGATAACGAAGGATGATGAAAGAGAAAAAAAAAAGTCTACAGAAGAAAGACAGTTGGAGGGGTATGGCAGCCGTAGAATGTAATTTGAAAAGTTTTCTCGTTAAATTGCGCAAAACGCGTGCGGTACGCGGCCACGGGACGCCGAGCGTCCGCTAACAGAGGCAAAGTGGACGGCCAGCGTCGGGGACAATGACGGGCGAACCAACTGATTTTAATTATGGAATCCGCACAGGTAAAACGCTCAATTTTCCCATCGTTTCGCTGCCTTTGGCCCTCTTTTTGGCTCCACCTGGTCCTGCAATTTCAATTGAACCCACTCACCGGCCTACGCCGAGCGCGCCCCACTCTGGTGATGCAGCCGCCACCCTCTTTCTCTTTTGCCCCGCGCGATTGATTTCCACTCGACTCTAGGAATATATCGGCGAATGTCGAATTACGATTCGCTCGTGTTCGTCGAATAACAAACGGAACTTTCACCTCTCGCCAACCTTTTTGTCGCTTTTGTAGTGTAACGAGGGGGAAAAGGAAAGGGGTGAGGATTGTTAACATGCTGAGAAGATTGATGTTTTTGTCGCTTGATACCTCGGTTTTGTAAATCGGCTAAAATTATTTCGACTCAAACCTGCTTTTTAAGTACATCTTTATGTGGATGCTGTGCTTTTGAATATTTCTTTAGCAGGCTCGGTGTATTTAATTCTTGCCTTTACTTTTTTTAGTATTATATGTTTTGTGATAATTGATTTATAGTATTTATCAAATATTTTGTGATAAGTGATTTAAAATATTTTATAAGTGATTTAAAATATTTTAAAATATTGAAATAAAATTTTGTGTAGGTTAATAGGTTGGTTAGGTAGGGAGAACAGCGGGATTAACGCTAGAACTACCGACGATTAAAGTGTACCTACTTCAACCAGAGAATTAAAAATGATAACTATTTGAAAAAAATATAAAACGTAAGGGTAATAAATGTTTATTCAAATTTGTTACAGAAAATCGCAATTAATTCTTAGAAATTGCAAACCAGTCATTTTGACCACCGCGGTAGTTCTAGTGTTAAAAACGTGTGGCTTATTTTATCAAGTAGTATTAGCCCTCAGACGCTCCTCGAGTGAACATTCATCCTTTCTCTGTTTTTGGATACTGTGAAATGTTTGATTTCTTTGCGATTGTAACATGATGTATTTGTTTAAAATATAATCTTCTCTGAGATATTAATATAGTAAATAAAAAATAATCGTGCGGTGCGTGTGAGGATTGCGAGACTCGACAGAAAGAGGGTTGTACAGGTAAAAATGAGGGTTGATAGGAAAAGAAATCAGGTCCATTGGGAAAATTTCTTATATTTTGATAAAAAGACTATACACTATGCGAGTATAGTGATTAGATATAATATTAAACTCTGTTTAAAATTTAAAAGAAATATCAGTGTAGGGAAGTAGTTAAAGTCGTCTTCAGTTGGCGATCATTGTGAGTTACTAGAGTCATTTATATCCCATTTTATGTCAACAATAATTTGCCACAAAGCCATCAAATTTACTCTCAAACATACATTTAAGTATAAAAGAAACAAAATAATTACAGACATTAATTTCCACACTATTTAACGTGTTCTCATTTAAAAGTCCTATTCCACTGCTGACTAAACAGAAAATAATTTTAATCCATAAGCTCCGAACACTAATCCTCACTTTTCGAACGAATCTCTCCACACTTTCATTTACAAACCATCAATCTTTCAACTCTAATTCTTTCTTAATAAATCAGAATTTATATTATCTTTAATTCGCCAATCTCTGATCTTCTCCTAAAAGCCTCATATCCCATTAATTATCCACCCAACCGAAGAAACTGTAATAATCTCAAAAATAGCAAATTAAAAACATGCTTCCGTTCGTAAATTATCCACAATTTTCGACTGCCTTTTAAAAAAGTCGAAAGAACGAAAAAATGCACTTATGATTCCAACCGGTCCAACAGTTAAACTGCGAAACCATTTAGTGTCGCGAACGAATCCGAAGTAACAGTACAACCGCCACCCCAAAATTACCAGCCTACATTTTTTTCCGTGTGCGCACCGTGGAGGGCAGAAAAAACGCGTGAAACGACCAGCCGGAAAATCGTAATGTAGAGGGCAACGGTAAAACGCGTACGAAAGCGAGACCGAGTACGCTGGGTGATAGTAAAAGGGGCAAAGAAGGGTTGAACGAAAGAAAAGGATCGTGTCGGAGTAACGAGGAAGATAGAGAGGTCGGTTTGGCTGTTTTACGGGCCGTAGTAATTACGGTTTCGGTGTTTTCCGGTGTTAACAGTTGTATCTGCCCCTGACATCTACCTGACCCCTCTGTTTTCCACCCTCCTTGCGGCTGGCCTCGCAGTCGACGCAATTTTCCAATCCGGGAATAACGCTTACCAGCTCGGTCCTTGCTTCCTATTGTCTCCGTTTTTTCTCTACCCTATGTCTGCTGCTATTTCAACAGATAAATACGACTCAGCCGCGAAGCTTGCGATGGAAAACAGAAAAAATAGAAAAAGTGGAAAAAATAGTATACTTTGGTTCTCGATAACATTAATCTTTCTTAGAGCGTCGAAGATTTTAATTGAGGGTGAATTAGGACCTTGTTTCCTTAGTGGAAATAAAAATATTTAAATCAAGGTGTTGTGACGATAGTCTCCTACTATTTCAACAGATAAATACGACTCAGCCACGAAGCTTGCGTTGGGAAATCGAAAAAAAAAGAAAATTTTGATTGTCGAGAACGTTTAGCTTTCTTGGAGCGTCGATGATTTTAATTGAGGGTGAATTAGGACCTTGTTTCCTTGGTGGAAATAGAAATATTTAAATCAAGGTGTTGTGATGATAGTCTGCTACTATTTCAACAGATAAATACGACTTAGCCACAAAGCTTGAATTGGAAAACAGAAAAAATGGAAAATTTTGATTGTCGATAACGTTAATCTTTCTTGGAGAATCAAAGATTTTAATTGAGGGTGAATTAAGACCTTGTTTCGTCGGTGGAAGCAAAAATTGTTAAATGAGGGTGTTGTGATGATAGTCTGCTACTACTTCAACAGATAAATACGACTCAGCCACGAAGCTTGCGTTAGAAAATAGAAAAAATAGAAAACTTTGGTTGTCCATAACATTAATCTTTCCTGGAGCGTCGAAGATTTTAATTGAGGGCGAATTAGGACCTTGTTTCCTTGGTGGAAATAAAAATAGTTAAATGAGCGTATTGTGATGATAGTCTGCTACTATTTCAATAGATAAATACGACTCAGCCACGAAGCTTGCGTTAGAAAATAGAAAAAATAGAAAATTTTGATTATCGATAACGTTAATCTTTCTTAGAGAGTCGAAGATTTTAATTGAGGGTGAATTAAGACCTTGTTTCGTCGGTGGAAATAAAAATAGTTAAATGAGGGTATTGTGATGATAGTCTGCTACTACTTCAACAGATAAATACGACTCAGCCACGAAGCTTGCGTTAGAAAATAGAAAAAATAGAAAACTTTGGTCGTCCATAACATTAATCTTTCCTGGAGCGTCGAAGATTTTAATTGAGGGTGAATTAAGACCTTGTTTCCTTGGTGGAAATAAAAATAGTTGAACGAGGGTGTCGTGACAATTTTTATTAATTTTTTTCCCGCTGTCTTTGAGTAGGCAAGACGTTGCATATTCAACGATGAAATATTCTGGTGCGAACATCTATGTAGGAGAGTTTCACCCTTCGCGGAAAAAGTCTTTCACGCTTTCGATGCAAAAGCGCTAAAGGGTCGCACGAGTACATCGTTAGAACGTTAATTGCCATTCGACGTGCACACCGGTATTGTGCGACGGTGTTTCAGACTTTTAACGGCGCTCTTTCTTGTTACGATAATGGCGGTGTAAGTGAGAAGAAGGGTATAGGTTTAGGATGTTTTTTGTGAAAATTCACGGCGCCGTTTCCCTTTGCATACAAGGTATCGTTGATACAGTTCGCTGTCGTGTAACGTCTTTAACGAAACTCTACTGTGAACGCGAAAGCTGTAACAGGACAATTTTTAAATCAAGCAAAAACAAACGCAGACATTTTCAACCAACTGGTATAAAAGCTACAAATTTTTATTTCTTTCTGTATGTAAAGAGTACCAATAAATATTATCATTTTTTTATATTCACAAAAAAAGTTTAATTTAACATTCAGTACAGATTAATCTACGATAACATTTAGTTTCTAAAATCTATGATACAATCTAGTTAACATGATTATTGATAACCTTCTTATGTCTCCGTGACAAATTTCAATTACTTTTTCGTAAAATATTCTTCGAGTACAGTTTTTATGACTGTCGGAATACTAGAAATCACCGTTTTTATATTTTGTTAACCCTCTATAGCCCGAATTTTGTCCGCTTATCGGAGAAAAAATTACGATTGATTACAGTTTTTCACTTTGATTTGAAAATGTTTTAGTACTAAACTATACCTACTTGTATCAAAGAAATTACAATAATAGATACTTGGAAAAATACACAATGCCAGAGAAACAAATCTTTGACTATATATTTTACGGAAAATCACAAAAGAATATTCAAAAGTGCACCGTTAATAATTTATAAAATTACGAAACGGCCATTTGATCGCTTTGGTAGCTTTAGTGTTAACTAATAATTATTGTGGGTGGATCCTAGTGTCACTACAGTAATACAGTAATCAAATTTAATAGCACAGTGATAACTGAACAAAATTAATTCTGTAACCCTCTATAGCACAAATTTTGTTTGCTTATCAGAGAAAAAATTACGATTGATTACAGTTTTTTACTTTGATTTGAAAATATTTTAACTAATAATTACTGTAGCTGGATCGTCACTACAGTAATAGAGTAATAAAAAATAGTGCAGTGATAACTAAACAAAATTAATTTTTTTAAATATAGATACATCAGTAACACAGTAATCAAATTTAATAGCGCAGTGATATCTACACAAAATTAATTTTTTAAAATATAGATACATCAGTTTATAACTTTCAAGTCACACAAAGTTAACCAACGCATTCCGATATCCAAGAATCTACGGACAAACAGAATTAATACCGCTTGCAGCGGTAGTAGCCTTCGAAAAACATCAAACATCTAATACCAACCTTACCCACACTTTACCCCTCCATTCCTAACAATACACTGAAAATTCTTTCAAAATTCCACAACAAACGCACCAATAAATCTATTCCAATAACAAATCACATCCACGATCAAGATAGCCGTATTCATTCAACCCGAACACCCTTTGCCCAAATAAAAAAATTAATTTATAACCGTTTGCTATTGAAGAACATTCTCCCCCGTTCCATATCTAACGTTCAAAAATTCGTAAAATTCAGCGAGCACGAGACAGGTCTTCAAAAAATGTACCACCGCGAGGCCAATCATTCGAAGAATTTAATTAGCTCGTTAAGCGGATCCTCTGCTCGCGTACACGTGCATGTTGGCCAATCATCGCTGCGTGTAACTGGAGGCGGAAAAAATTTCGCAATAAGTGGCGTCGTTACGAATAGACTGGCTAGCAGGATCAGAGGATGATCCAAGTTCGGCGAGTGGTTCGAGGAGGAATAGCAGGAGGGCCCTCAAAGTAGCTCAACGACTCGTTATAAATTGTCGTCGACTGCTCCACCTTGAATTCTACAGAAACGCGACGTAATGGCGTGGAGGAGAAGATCGCGGTGGGTTGGGGCTGCCTCTATCGGGAAGTTCCTTCCGACTGGTAAAGGAAGGAACGGAACGAATTAATTCCGTAAGGACGAAAACTCGAGGACAAAGACGAGATGCAGGATTCAAAGGACGCAATTGGATTCGAGAGTCCGATGCGAGAGCAAAGGACGCTTACACAGGGGTATCTCACTGGTACTCTGCTGATACAGTGGCGAACTTCTTCTCCCTGTGTCTCCCTTTTTCGCTTCGTTCAGGCGCGAGCGGAAAGTTTGCGAAAGTGAGCGAAAGTGACCAACATTTCGTCCAAACGTTGCGCTATTTTCTTACCTACAACCCTTGGTAAGAAAAAAGGTTCTTCGTTTAGGCTGGGAAACGTTCATGCTTTGTAGTTACGAAATATTGTTTTACGCCGTTGGAATTAATTGGAAAGCGAAGAACGTTTTGCGTGGGATAATTGATAACGGTATGTTGGAAGTTATTGTTTATCGTGGAAAAGAAACGGGTGAATAAATGAAGCGTTGCTTGGGAAAAATTTTCGATCGATGGAAACTTGGGAAATTAATTTTCGATACTTGTAAGTTTAAAAGTAACTCTGAAAGTTTGTGGAGTTGTAAATTTCTTAACGTTTATGTGGGTATTTTTACAAGACACGCTAAATGTTTTTTAGTTATGTTAAAAAAATAATTATCCTTTCAAGACGAAATTTTCAATCTTTGCTGTTACAGATTAGATCTTCGTCTTCTTTCTGTATTTATAATTTTTTTATAATCACTGTATTTATAATCTTTTTATAATCTTTTTATAATCACTGTATTTATAATCTTTTATACTTTCTGTATTTATAATTTTTTTATAATTACTGTATTTATAATCTTTTATAATCACCAATTAACACTAGAACTACCGAAGTGGTCAAAGTAACTAGTTTGCAATTTCTCGTATAAATTCTATAAATTTAGATTGATACATTTTAAAGAATTCATTGTGTTTTTCTGTA
>SMSQ01010075.1:0-28867 GCA_019453375.1 Ctenoplectra terminalis | reverse complement strand
CGCGCGCGCGCGCTTCAGTCCCGTAAACGTTATCCTTAAGTAGACTGCGGAAACACCGGGCAGCTGGAGATTCTCATATGGGAGAGACAACGATAATGGAGATTACTCGCCGATCTGACGTCCCGACAACCTGCCATGTACACTGGCTTATCTTCTGTTTATATCTACTGACTCACGAATACGATACTTTGTCAAGGTCTTATCTCACGATAGCTTCGAGATGATGCTTCGATTTAGACCGTGCCGAGTTTGTGCGACTGTGTGAATCGCGAACGCGTGTTTAGGATTTGGCGTTGTCAGAGAGTGAGGNAATAAGAAGATGAAATTTAACTTCCAATTTTACATTTGAACTACCAACGCGGTTCAGGTTAGGTTCGGGTTAGGTTCGGATTTTTCTCATGAAAATCGTATCAATTTTTAACGTTGCATTTTTTGAGTATTTTTTCGTGATTTTCTGTAAAATATATTGTTAAAAATTTGTTTCTCTAGCATCCTGTATTTTTTCAAATATCTATAACTGCAATTTCTTTAATCGAAATAGATATAATTTAATCGTTGGTAGTTTCAGTGTTCATAACTTGTATTCTGAACAAAATATATAAATATATAGCACATAATATCTAGTTTCTTACGCACTACGAATATTATATAATAAATGTTACTATGGTGATCGAAATGTTTTTTAAATTATTATATAGAAATTATAGAAATTATAGAAATTAATCAATTTCTATCATTTCTATCGATCACTTAATAATCTCTAAATAAATATCCAATAATTAAATCACTTAATTCCTAATTTTTCAACACAAGTATATAATTCCACGATCAAATTATTTTAAGCTTATCGACGTTAAGAAATCGATATAATAAAATTGCAAGAAGTCGTAAATATTTTTACGAAGAAGAAACGAGAGTTTACTTCGCCACAAAACTTTCTGCTTGCACGTTTCCCGGCCATATTTCAGTAGCATCGGTGCGTGACACTCGGACGTTTCTCTCCCCCCTCCTCGAGACATAATTACCGTGTCGCTAAACGGCCCTCCGAAATAAATTCTTCGACGGGGTAGGCAGCATCTCCCCGGGCCACGATAAACCTCGATAGCCAGGGTTAGGATACACTTACGTGTACCGGTGAGATCATCAATTTTAAAGTTACGCAACGGAAGTTTATTCCGCGCAAAAGCCAACGGGCATTGTGAAGTTGTTCAAGTTGTCGGAACCCGGCACTGACTTGTCCCCGTGTCCCTCGGTTCCGCCTCCCGCACCGCCACTCACCGAAACCGCACATTCGCGCACGCTTCGCCTCGGCGAAATGTAACCGTGGCCTGGTTTAGAAGCAGCCGTACGTGCAAAGGAACCCGTTTCACGAGCGAAACTGGTGCCTCGTCCGCACGCCCCCGAAACACCAGTTACCTTCGTTTGGGACCATTTGTTCTACTCGCGTACCGATCCATATAGTTCTTGCCTTTTAATTCGTTGCATGCTTTCCGTGTGTTGCGAATCGTTTCGTTCGAGAAAGGTTTGAAGGAAATGCGGAGAGGAAAAGTGTGTGGGTTGAATGGAATTTTTATATAATTTTGTGATAAATATACATTGTAGGGTTATCATAATTTATGTGACGTAAGTCTTGACAAGATTATAAAAAATATAAAAGTATCGGGCCACCTTAGGTACAAATTGTAAAAGTAAAATACAGTTGGACAATAAAACTCTCCATCGGAAGATGTTTTGGGTGCCGCTTTGCCTTCGCGGTAAAAACATTCCAAGAAACCCAAAGGACATAATACATCGTCGTCGAGCTGACGAGTTCGAGAAGCGGCGATCATCGTCAGTTCTCGTCGAGACACAGAGAAGCGTGCCACGAGGCGTCTGTATATTTCTGTATCATCTCCTATTTTTTGCAATTAAACATATATCTTTAACATTCTTTTTCAATATTAGACTACCTTTTCTACGTATCCCTCAATACAAATGTCTCTTGTATAAAATATTTTTTTTTCCTATATATTTTGATTTATCTAGAAAAAGCGACGCTATTGTGAAATAAACTCTTAAATGTTTGTCGAAAACAAGTTTCGATTTAGTTTATTATTCGCAAACCTATAACTGCGCGGAAAAATTGCTAGATACCTAAGGTAGTTGGATATTTCCGTGACCAACTGTATATTTTTATTTATATCTATCTTTTCTGGCAAGCTTTGCGCTTGATTTATGCCATAACACGAACCACAGTATCGTAACAGAAAATAAAATATCTTCCGTTTCCAATCATCGAACTATAATACCAAAAACAAAAAAATAAAACGATCTCCAACCTCCTATATCAAACTCAAGCCTTTACCAGACACCTCGATTCAATACAATTTTACTACACAATTCACCGCTCCCATCCCGAAACAAACGTGCCGGTTCTACACACGCCATTCGCAGATTATTCTCCCTCATCGAGCCCACGCATGATCACTTCCACGTTGTCGCGACCGAGCCGTTTTTGCCAAGTTCCATGTCGCTGGTGCGTGTTACGGTTTCCCGATAAACCGAATTAATTCGAACGGCACCAGCGCCACCGATGTGCTCGTCCTTTCGCTGAATATGGTCGCGCGTCGCCGCTCGAAACAATAACCCAACACTTTCATTAATACGCACGGACGATTAGCGTTGGTAAATCTGTCCGGTGCACTCGCGAATCCAGCTATTTACGCGTGTCTTTTGTTCTGTCGATGCCGAGACCGGCGATCGTTTGTCGCGAAAACGTACGCGCGCGCATGAACTCGACCAATACTGCACGGACGACCATTATTACGGTCAACAGAAATTGAACGGATCGTCGAACGAACGTTTCGTGACGAACAATACGCAGTGGCTCGCTAAAAAATTTCGACCGATTAACGCGATGGGATCCAGGTCCGTGAGCGTGCGAGCACATGTGCACGCCGGAAACAGCGAGATGAAAAACTGTGCGAACGACGATTTAGTGGCGCATGGTTGGCAACGGCCGGAAAAATTATTCATCGAGGCATCGCCCATAAAATTGAATCTTTAATGAGAATGCCTCGAAAACCGAACAGTAGGATAGTCGATTTCAATATTTATTCAGGCATAAGCGATGATTATTGCGAGATAATCTGAGCTGTACGCCATAGCTCCTAGCAATACAAGGTTATTGATAGATAAAAAAAAGGTTATTTATTTAGTTGCTAAGGTTAAACGTGTATTATCGTGGTGAACGGTTTTCAGGCATTTTTGTGAAACCGAGGTGCCAAATGTGATTAGTGTTTTTTGGGGGGGTTATTTAATGAGAGCGTTGTCAGGTTTTCGTATAATAAATGGAGAGTCGCTGTGGTTGTTCGACGCGTGAAAAAATGTCAATAACTGTCTGATATATAATATTTATCGCGGCATTATCTGAGTTCTGGACCGTAACTTGTGGTAACGGAGAGTGATCGATAGGTTAGGAAAAAGTTGTTTGTTTGGTGGCTAAGGTTAAATATGTATTATCGTATAGAATGATTCCGAGGCAATTTTGATTAGTTTCGAGAGGTTAACGAGTGTTGACAGGTTTTTGTATAATAAATGGAGTATCACTGTAGTCTTTCGACCTGTAAAAAAATATCAATAGGTACGTATCTAATGTATCAATGATATATTGACAATTTCGAGGCAGTTTGTAAAATTTTTTATTCAAATTCCGCAAATTATTCCACTCTATTTTAATACTTAAGTACTCCAGAAAAATAAAATTCCCGATACTCGTGATTAATTAATTCTTCTTCGTTATTTCCTTAACTTACTCTTAAACTATTACCAATAATAACGATAATAACACGAAATCCTGCGTCAACTCTGATTTGAATGTTATAAAACACAAAAGTTAAGTTCAAAATAATTAGTTGATTGAAAAAAATCTATTTTCGAGACCAGAGAGGAGCACGGCCAATAAATTAGCGATCACGTTCTAGGTTCGAAAACAAATCAGAAAAACAACACCGATGGTAAGACGATAACAACGTTATCCCGGCTCCAGCAGAACAGTTTTGCAAGCTGTAGCCATCGGAAGATGTACGAGTGGTTCGATCGCATTCACCGGAGTCGCCTTAATCGGATATTCGACCATGCTTCCTTCCGTCCGTATCTTTCTGCCGTTTCACGCGGAATTAACGGTTCTAGAGCGTCCTATATCAATTCGACTCGATCTTGTTGACGTATTATCTGGAACGATGCATCCTGGCTCGAACACGATCTCCTATACTCTCACGCAAACACGTATATGAACACGTGAACACATGTATCGGTGCATGCGCCGTAGATACCTACGAGATGCGACAACGAATGCATCGTGGTTGCGGTAATTCAAGTTGAACGGGCAGGGTCGAGATCATTAAACCACCGAGAAGAGCTGATAATGATTTTGACCCAATTAATTGTCTGCTTGGCGTGATTTACCACGGCGCTGCCGCGTCAACGGAAAAAGGGCCGTGTCGAATTGTACGCGTGCGCGATACATCTTGTTAGCGGTCGAATGTTCGAATGCAGTGGAAGAAGATGGAACGATTGTTAAGGCAATGAGGTTGTATCGATGTTTCCTCGCGGCCTCCGTTGTTGCACGAAAGCAACGCTGTCTAATTCTGTGCTGGAAGGAACCTATTTAATACTGGTACTATCAAAGTGGTTTAACGCTAACAGTAAAAGTTTCAGCGAGGTGCAAACATTGACAGTCATTTTATTTTTAAATTGGTCGTGATATCCGAAATTTGATTAAATACATTTTATAAGGGCAATCAGATTATTGTATTTTAATTGTTGCATACAATGAAACTTAAAGTTAATAATAAAATTAAAACTTAAGGTTGTATAAAATTTAATTCAAAACAATCGACTTTAAGATTTGGATGCTATAGCATTCGTGTCGTTCTGCATCATCGTGAAAATTAATGCTATAGCATTCAGGTTCGCGAACGTGTTAAACGACCGATTCATAATTTCTTATAGAAATTGTATTAATTTACTGTGATGCATTTTGAAGAATTTTTTGTGGTTTTCTGTTGAAAATATAAATAATCGTTTGCTTCCTTGAATTATGTATTCTTTTTATGTCTTTCAGTTTCATTTCTTTCTTTTTCTTTTTTTTTTTTGTTTGGTAGGAAAAAGTATACTTAAATCGCCAATAGTTGTAGTGTTAACTTTATTTAATTGCGAATGTTCCATAATCACGATCGAGGTATAATTTAAAAAATAAGACCATTGTATATTCCGTGCTTTTTTATTATAATACACTACAGCGAATCCAGGCGTAAAATAGAATAAATGGAAAGAATGTTTCGTTATGAATAACTGTTGTTACCCCCTGCTTTGGTGGCAAAATTCCTCGTGGCGTGTTTTTCTTCAGAAATAATGTCGCGAGATTAAAACTAGTAATTACAAAGCGCTCGTGTACTATCGTGGTCTTTTATTGCTGGCTGGTCTAGGGACATAGGCCTGGGGAAAAGGTTTTAAAGTGCGTCGTTCTTTAGAAATAAGTTCAGTCCGGAGATTTCTTAGCTAAAAGCATAACCTCGAAATAAGTTGGTTAGCATCTGTTTAACTTGAAACCAAATAAAGAGGTAAATAAAAACTACGTTATAAAAGAAAAGGTAATTGAATATGGAATTGATATCGAAATACCGGGTGATATCTGAATTCATTGAATCCAACAACGCAGTCACCATATCTCAGAAAATATAAGACATCAAACGATAAAAATATATTCATACGATCAGGATCCTTGAATGCAATAATTTGAACTTCAAACGTTTTTTTATACAGTCGGTACACATGGAGCTATTTCAGATGGTAATATTTATTGATTCATCTTGTACATTTAAATAATTATTTTATAAAGTTCAATGTATTTTAAAAGAGCGACAACTGATAATATTTCAACTTATATTAGGTTGACCCGAAAGTTCCTTCCGTTATCCTCACGCAATGCTTTCGTCTAGCAATGTTCAAATAAACATTCAGCCGTATTTGTTAAGCGAGAGATGGAGGGAAAAAATAGCGCAAAATGAATCCTGTGTAAAATAATAATATATCGTAAAATATAAAATATTATGTATCCATTACTTATTAATAAAACGAAAGAAAGTTTTGGAACAACCTAATATTTTTCTTGTTTTCAGTCTCAGTCGACGACCTCTTTTGCATACTTCTTGTATTTATTGGCGGGTGTTACGTACTACGTTCTCATAATCCTATTGACGAGTTATGAGAAAAGATTGAATCCTATTTCACGTTCTGTCTCTGCTGCAGCTTGGTTATCCATGTACACGGATACAAATGCGCGCGTGTATACATGCACGCGTGCTCGAAGCATTGACATCTTGTTAGTGAATAGCCCCTCGGGCCGTGTCGCTGCGACAAAACCCTGTCGATTATTCACACGCTGGAACATCCAATTTGCATCGACAGGGATACGCGTTTGAAAAAAAAAAAATATTTGAAAAATGCGCCTTTACGACTCTCGCCTCGATGCGCGTCTTTTATTCGTTACAGGCCTTGGAATCATGCGTACGGTCAACCATGTGTGGCAGCGATGAGTGAAATCTTTTTAAACGCTGTTTCTTCTGAAAATATCATAATTATACAAAGTGCTCTTTAATAACATTATTTCAATGTTTTATTCCGAGGGAAAGCTTGTTTTCACTGTGTAGAAAATAAAGTTTGTAATGAATTTAGAGAATGCGAAAGAGAATGTATTGTTAAAGAAAAGTTTGTTTTTATGTGAATCAAAAAGTAGGTCTTTTTCGTAGCTGTTTTGTGAAAATAAACTACAAAACATTTTAGTTCGTAATCTTTTAATATTTTTGCTTATTTTTTGAAGAGGATTTATAAATTTTTGTGCAAATACTATTTAGCGTTAAAAAGACTGTGCTACTGATAATATTACTTTATTATTGTGATAAATGAAATTATCGATGCAGCTGTATTATAAATAGTTTATCGTGTTACATTTATATACCTCGAATAGTTTTTACTTAAAGTAATTATAAACGTAATGTAAGCCTCCAACGTTGAACAAAAGTGGAACGTATAATATGTTTTTGGTAAACATGTTTACCGTTTCACCCGATCAATCATATAAATCCTTAATACGTGCATTATTTTGAGACACGATCTGGTAGAAAATAATTGTGGTTGATGAACGTTGGAAAATTGCATTTTGCAGTAGTTACGCCAACGTTCCTTTAATACATGTTTATATCACGTATCTCGAAGCACAAATAATAGGAGAATAAAGCTAAGAATAAGTTTGAAATACAAATTAAGCGAATGAAATTAAGTCGTGAACAGCATATAAACAGCAGAATATTCCTCGGTTTCAAATATCAATTTCGTATTCGGAAATTGATCTTCTGTTGGCTCAAAATGATTTAATAATGATAAAACGTTGTATATTTTTGAAACAGCTTACTTTAATTTCCTGAAACTTTGACATTAATTATCTTCGTAAATAAAACGTGCTTCGCTGCAAATTCTGCAGGAGAACTTTCGTCGAAGCGGAACATTGGTAAAACCTGTTTTTACGAGGTTGATACGTATATTCTATCAAATTGGTCAACATCTCCTGTTGTTTATAGTTCCACGCGTGGAAAAAGCGTTTGCGTACACCAAACAGAATCTGTACACGGACTACTAAAGGTAGCTGGTTCGATACGGTGCTTTTAAGCGAGTAACAGTCTTAACTTTTCAAAACCTAAATTTTGTTTACTTAATAAAAGTGTACACAATTTAAATACATACGGATTAATATAATTTTATATCTCTTTATTGACTAAGCTGTTTTTAATAACTCTACGCGGATCCCCTTAGAATAAAAAAGTCTTTTAAAAGTTAACAAATTAATACGTTTGAAAACTTTTCTTTGAAAAAAAATATCGCGGTTTTAAAGCCGCTGGGCTTAATTTAACCCCACCTGATTCACGGACGGTTAAATCCTCTTTCAGCGATAGTGGTTTGACCATATAAAATCATAGTAGGGAAAGATGGGGTAATTGCGAATACCTAAGAGAGATTGAATAAAAACCAATGAAATTATATAATTATGAAATCAACTTTTATCGCATTTCAAACTTCGGTTAGCAATCTTTGCCTTCGATCATATTTTCTTGAAAGATAATAATGAAATTAAAATTTGAATAATAAACGAAACCTCTCCTATTTTGTCGAACAACCCTTCGGGTAAAATCGAACGACTCGTGCTAATTACGAATTGCATCTTCGGAGACCTCGTGGCTCATAATAAGCTCATAACTGTGATGATTGAAGTGAGAGAAGACGGGAAAAGGAAAGGAAGAGCGTTTCGTCCTGGGCCTGTTAACACTANGAAGACGGGAAAAGGAAAGGAAGAGCGTTTCGTCCTGGACCTGTTAACACTAAAATTACCGACGATTAAAGTATACTTATTTCTGCCGAAGAAATCAAAGTGGAAAGTATATAAAATAAGTATATAAAATGTAACGTAATTCAGACAAAAGATTATCCATATTTTTAATAGAAAATCGCGGAAAATTTGCCCAAAGACACCGTAGTTAATTTATAAAGATTCTGTAAAAAATTACGAATGGGTCATTTTGACTACTTTGGTAGCTCTAGTGTTAATCGACTCGTCGACAAGCCATCCTAGCAAGCCCGNAAATTACGAATGGGTCATTTTGACCACTTTGGTAGCTCTAGTGTTAATCGACTCGTCGACAAGTCATCCTAGCAAGCCCCNTGCCGAAGAAATCAAAGTGGAAAGTATATAAAATAAGTATATAAAATGTAACGTAATTCAGACAAAAGATTATCCATATTTTTAATAGAAAATCGCGGAAAATTTGCCCAAAGACACCGTAGTTAATTTATAAAGATTCTGTAAAAAATTACGAATGGGTCATTTTGACAACTTTGGTAGCTCTAGTGTTAATCGACTCGTCGACAAGCCATCCTAGCAAGCCCGTACCTTATACGCGAGGATACTGAAGTTAGAAGAGGGATCAGTATACACGTATGTACGAATCGTACGGTTTCCGAGGACTTATGGAAAAGTCGGTATTAGTGAAATCTCTCTGGTGGTGGAATATAGGAGGCTCGCCACAGCCTTATAAACTATATGTATAGTCTTTGCCATAAAATTTATTGTAAAATATATGTATAACCATTAAATTCACACTTCCAAACCAGATACTCAATTTACGATTACAAACAGTAACCAGGAAATTTCATCGAGCTACAAAACGAACAAATATCAGATCAAATTCTATGAAATATTTTAACCCCTTGCCTTACAGCCACGAGTCGCACTCGTGGCACAGATTATCCAAACACTGCAAAGACACACTGTATTTGCGATAAAGCTTAATTTTTTTTTTTTTTTTAATCTTTAACTGTAATTTTAATCTACAAGACAAGTACAATATTTCAGTGTTTTGCATCTGGCACGGTGTAAAAGCAGTGAACAGATATTGCTAATGTGTATAGCTACTGAAAAAAATAATAAGGCAAGGGGTTAACCGGTCTTATCTTGAAAAGCGTGGCCTCTTAAATCGAACAACACGATGATACGAAGCACGGAAGAGGATATCGTACACGCGTCGTTAAACGGAAGATGGAGGACGGGAACATGGAAATATGGCGTCGTTCGAATTTACCCCGCGTTCGCAATTACCTCCTCTTCTCCCGCTATATGTTTCTTCTCCCCTATCGAACGTCAATATGATCCATCGGCGTCACAGAAATGATCCACGAAAATCCCAATAAGAATTATCCAACCTACCCGGTCGGTCTCGTTAATTTTATTGCAACGGGACTCAACGATATCCGTAGCAGCCACTTCATTGTGCGAGCCGGCATCGCAAATTTCTTGAACGTCTTTCGAGAACGCTGAAAGCGGCCACTTTTTTTTTTTTTTTTTTTTTTTTTTATCAAATGATTTTCAGGATTCGAAGCGACAGAATTACAGGATTAATCTCTTCTAGGATGAATTTTTCAGATTCTTTAATCCTACTATCTTCTTCGCTTACAGTACACATTCGTATCTCTTTAGAAACATTTTTCTTTAACGTTGAAATATTTCATGGTTACAAAATGTGCAGTATAGTATAAAGAAGTGAAACGAATATTTAATCCTTTGTGGTCGACACAAGTTGAAATTTTTATCTCTGATTCGTATTACAGTTTCAAATTACTTTTGTATCATTTGTAGAGATACTGTAACATTGATTCGATGTTAATGAACTTATTTCAGGACGAAATAATTGAACTTTGTACTTCTTGGCATTCCTTTCTAATTGTAATAAAATAAATAATCAAATTACGTTGCTGGAATATTCTGGCTTTTGACCGCATAGAGTTAATAAATGCATACCATTCATGTAAAAATAAATTTCATTTTGGGTCGTGTAGATACGAGGAGGATAACAGGGTTAACCTAATTGAAATTCGTTGCAGTTATGCAAAGAACAGAAGAATTAAAAAGAGTTCAAAATTTGTAATATCAATGTTAGAAGTATAGCGGAATATTTCTTTGTTACATCTACTGAAACGAATAGATTGGACCATAAAACTCATATTTTCTGTTTTCTATTTAAGTTGAGAAAACTTTTTGAAATTCTTTGACATAAAATACAGCAACTGTAGTAACCCACAAAATTGATTTCCTTTTTACTTTCGAAACAATAACATCTAGTCCTTTAAACTAGATTTTTTCTTTTTTTATTTTTAAAACAGAAATACCTTCTCCTTTGAACTAGTTTTTTTTCATTTTTAAAACAGAAATATCTGCTCCGTTAAACCAGGTTTTCTTTGGCTACAGAAAGTCAACCGTTTCACCAAGTTGACGTCTGGTAACGGTCGACTGATCTCCAAGATCTCGTTCCTCTTTTCCTCCTGACGAGTTAGCCAGAGTTACGTATAGATAGCGAGAAAACAATATCCCATCCCTATCTTTCGTCGAGTTTCAAGGACTCCGTCCACGAAGTCGAGGAATCGTGCTAATCTACGACAAAGGTGTTCGTCGACGGAACACATTGTCCAGACTTACGGTAGACTGCTATCTTGCCGCGACTTCCGGTCTTCTAACTCTCGTTCCACTACCGACCTTTTCTTGCGCCCAAGGATACTTACGCGAAGAGCAATACGTTATCACGCCGGAGAGATTCGAAGGAACGATTGCTCGACGGGACACGAACAGTTCTATAATAATATCGATCTAACTTCTTTTACGATAGACACTTTGTGTATTTTATGAGACGTGAATTGAGCATTGGATATTTTTGGTGTGTTAAAAATTTAATTATTGGCGAATGATTTTTGTTAATAAAGCATAGAGGAATTTTAGTATCCGTGCATATTTATTTCCTAGTTCGTTCCGATGAAAGAAAAAAATTGGGGATATTTTTGTTGTAATAATAGAATTATCGTATAATAATGTCGAGCTGAATTTTGTTGCAATAGACACTTTTTTTATTTTACGAGACACTGAATTGAGCATTTGACATTTTTGGTGGCTTAGAAATTTAATTATTGACGAATGATTTTTGTTGATAGAGAATAGAGAGGTTTTAANTCCACGAAGTCGAGGAATCGTGCTAATCTACGACAAAGGTGTTCGTCGACGGAACACATTGTCCAGACTTACGGTAGACTGCTATCTTGCCGCGACTTCCGGTCTTCTAACTCTCGTTCCACTACCGACCTTTTCTTGCGCCCAAGGATACTTACGCGAAGAGCAATACGTTATCACGCCGGAGAGATTCGAAGGAACGATTGCTCGACGGGACACGAACAGTTCTATAATAATATCGATCTAACTTCTTTTACGATAGACACTTTGTGTATTTTATGAGACGTGAATTGAGCATTGGATATTTTTGGTGTGTTAAAAATTTAATTATTGGCGAATGATTTTTGTTAATAAAGCATAGAGGAATTTTAGTATCCGTGCATATTTATTTCCTAGTTCGTTCCGATGAAAGAAAAAAATTGGGGATATTTTTGTTGTAATAATAGAATTATCGTATAATAATGTCGAGCTGAATTTTGTTGCAATAGACACTTTTTTTATTTTACGAGACACTGAATTGAGCATTTGACATTTTTGGTGGCTTAGAAATTTAATTATTGACGAATGATTTTTGTTGATAGAGAATAGAGAGGTTTTAATATTCGTGCATATTTATTTCTTAGTTCGCTCCGATTGAAAAGAAAAAAATTGGGGATATTTTTGTTTTAATAATAGAATCATCGTATGATAATGTCGATTTAAATTCTTTTGCAATAGACACGTTTTTTATTTTATGGAACGTGAATTGAGCATTGGGTACTGTTGGAGTCTTATAAATTGATTTATTGGTACGTAATGTTTGTCGATGATTAAATAGGAAAAATTGTGCTTGAGTTGTGTTAAAGGAAGAGAGATTGGAATTGGAAGCCAATTTGTTGTGATTTAAGGTGAAAGGTTTATTGGTGAATTCATTAAAGGTGAATTGCGATGACATAAAAGGAGTAGTTGATGGATTTAAAGGTATGCCTTTGGGAATTGTGGAATATTGATTTAAGTTAATTTGTTTTAAACGTCGAGTTTCTTGTTTCGAAATATTGGCTCATTTATATTTCATTATATTTACGTTTCATTTATAAATTCTTTTTATCGAATGGAAAAATAAAATCTTTCTAATCTCTATCATATCGAATTTTCACCATTTTTTACCTTCAAATATTAAAAATTGTATACCGTTATATATTTAATCTGGTTAAATTAAACACCTTTTAACTTCTTAGACGTGATATAAATTTTTAAGTAATTTTCAGAATAATAAGTAAATTTTCAAAATAAAAGGTAGATATACGCATAAATTTCTTAACCAGACGCAGCATATCTATACTTCCTGCACTTAAATCCCAGGTCGCCGTCATAGACATGTTCATTTTGCATAATGGAAATTACTCGGACATCGTGAGCTACTTAGTGAAACATCGCATTGCAATTTCGAATACCTGGAACAGGATAAACCATCAAAAGGATGGTATATTCGTGCGTATGTGACGACATTTATTCTTCATGCTTATTTGCGAGTGCACAGAGCTTACAAAAGATTCTCGAGTATGTTCTTTTTGTTTAATATTTCGCGAAAATTGTTCCCGTAAAAGAACTCGAATTGCGACATTTAATTATTTCAAAAGAAAATTATAAAACGATCTCCTTTTTACGGCACATTTTATATAAATTTGTCTCGAATGGAACAAAGTGTCTGCATTTCAGACAAAATTAGTATTAATTCGAACAGTAATGTTAAACCTACAACCTAAAAGTTTTGGTAAAATGAAATCACAATGTAAATTGAAAATGATCGTAATATTTGTTGAATTTTATTTAATTTCTTAATCTCCAAAGAATTTATTTATTGACGATCAGTAAAAATATCTTAGCGTCTCTGGAAAAGAAACTTTGGAGCGTAAAAAACATTGCGATTTTAAATTTATTTAAATATGTATTTCAAATATACGCGACTTAAAAAATATTAATTTTAGAGGAATGGATCTTTTAAATTTACATTTCTGAAAATACTAAACACAGACCTTATTAATTATTATATATAATTATTACTTAAGTATTATAGTTTTCGATAAAAACCAAACCTCACCACATCTTCAACATCTCCAAACTTCCTACTTCCCATTACATCCCATCACTCATTCGTTCTCCAAAATACATCTACCCTAAAAAAATTACTTTACTATCAATTCTATAGTATATTTTCAAGCTGTTACATTTAAATATTTTTCACACATATTTTTTCAACAACACAAATCACGTCTACCGTTTCGATCATTAAATTACTTTATCTTTAATATCGCCTCAAACAACTAACCTCATCGTTGGGGCTGCTTCGATAAACAAATATCAAACCTTGCAAGAGAAGAAGATTCAAAAATATGCTTCCACATATTTCGCTCCCACCCCTCGAACAAAGCTTCCGGATCCATCTCTGACCGCAACAACTCCGCATTTCCGCGAAGAGCGCCATTCTCCGCAACATACCAGTCACACAGACCATACGAAACACAATTACACACCCTTCACGCGCAAAATATTACGTAATCATCAGCTCTGGGAAAAAAAACTTGCGACAAACTCGAGCGTCTGGTCAGGGCCGCCCCTATTAAGCCGGTCTTCCCTTCAACCCTTCGCGCGTCGCGTCACCCGATGATAATGGAGTTCTCGAAACTTGTGTTATCTTTCACGCAAGCAGTGGCGTCGACGTTGACCGACGTGATGAAAAACGGTGCTGGTAGGAAAAAGGAAAAAGGTGGAAAGATTAAAAAAAAAAAAAAAAAAAAAAAATAGAAGAGAGAGAGAGAAAGAAACGGATGGAAAATATCGTATGCAGGACAACGGCACGGTTTATAATGCAGCTGTTTGCGTGTGCGTAAAACGGAACACAGACCGAGCGACGTAACGTATGGCCGCGTGCTTTTTATGCGTCTGCGGATGAATCAGTAAAGGCATTTTTCGGAACGCGAAGTGACGATAAATTATTTTTCGCAGCGGCGACGTGTGCAGTTACCAGCGCGGGATATGCGCGCGATAAATTCGATGGATAATCGTTTGGAATGGCGCCTGCTCTGTGGAACGGTCCAAGGAATTATCCATTCCTTTCGTTTGATCACGTTTTTATCGATCTCGCGGAGAAGTGACTCGAGATTGAACCGATGGATACAGTGGCGGCTCGTAAAGGTGTAAGAAAAATATAGATATTTTTTAGTACACGTCTTTGATCGCGTCGTTAACACTTTGACTGCCATGTTGGTCATATATGACCGGCAACGGTTTCTCCTGCGACGCCACGGTGGTCATTGGTGACCGGAGCCTTTCAACTTTTTACAATTGTAAAAAAACTGTTATAAACCAATATTTGGGTAAACAGGAGAGAAAGAGATTGTATTCTAGGTTATTTAATGTAACTTCTTTGGATATATTATACAATTGGCTCAGTCTGACTACACAAGATACACAACTACTTCCTCTTACGTACCACGATCAATTGGCCGAACGACGGTTACAGAAACAAAACACACGGCGCTCATAGAGATGCTCACTGTATGCATTGATTCTTTCTCAACAAAAACGAAGGCGTGTTTTCATTTGTCTTTATCAACCGTTACTAAGGCGCCACGGTGGTCATTGGTGACCGGAGCCTTTCAAATTTTACAATTGTAAAAAACAAAGGCGTGTTTTAATTTTTCCTTATCAACCGTTACTAAGGCGCCACGGTGGTCATTGGTAACCGAAGCCTTTCAACTTTTTACAATTGTAAAAAACGAAGGCGTGTTTTCATTTGTCTTTATCAACCGTTACTAAGGCGCCACGGTGGTCATTGGTGACCGAAGCCTTTCAACTTTTTACAATTGTAAAAAACAAAGGCGTGTTTTAATTTGTCCTTATCAATCGTTACGAAGGCGCCACGGTGGTCACCCGTGACCACCAGTAAGAGAAACGCTTCGTTTGATAAAAATGTTGTCTTCTAGCATCAATTCATTATTATTTTTCCATTATATGCTTTGAATAATAAAAATAATGCCGTGGCGTCCTGGGCAAAACATATGATTTCGGCGTGGCAGTCAAAGTGTTAATCGTTAGAGTTAAAGTTAAACCAATTTCGGAGTCCTTTTTTCTTTTATGCTAAAAATATTAAATGAAATGGTAGTGAAAAAGATTCGGAGAATTAAATCATAAACGATTTACACTGTGACGTTAATAAAATGTAAACGAAACAGTCGTCCATCTTCTTCTCTCGTATGGTAGTTTACGTTACAGTCGACTCCTTTTTGATGGAAGACGACGGGAAGTAGTACGAGTCGGTAATAACGCTGGCATTCGATCATCGCGGTAGTAATACCTTAAAATGAGTTTACGAGGTACTGTTAACGAACCTTAGGACGTGTCAGGGCAAAGTATCAGCTTGTAGTTCATAAGATTTCGAGTCAATTGAGACTAATACAAAAAAGGTCATTGTTAAATGATAAATAATCGGTTAAAAATTTTTTATTTCACCTTTTAATTGAAAAAGGCGAATTACATAGCGAAAAAAAAATTTTTGTACCGTAACAAGTTACTTAATAAATCCCAAAAAGATTTTTCACCTAGTATCTTCTGGTTAAAAAAAAAAAAAAGTTTCAATTCTCGAAATCTTTTATTTCGTTAATTGCTGAATTCTCGTGTTCTTTCGTGAATGTATTTCGTTGAGATACAACGAAATTTGTACATCGATTTAATGATACCCGACAAGATGATTCTTTAAACCACGCATTTGGATTACATTATTCAATTTATCTGTGAGAACGCGAAGCTGCTGAAGTGGTAGATTAATTAATTTCGTGTCTTAAAATATCGAGTTACACTCGTGGCGCTAATTGTAGCTCAAATATAATGAACACGCGTTGCATCAACGGTGAAATTTCGTTTTAATGCTGAGTTCGGTTTCAATTTACCGAATCAAGTAGTACTAGACAAATTATAATTCCTTACAGTGTTTCAATAATTATTTCAAATTTACGGAACTTAAAAAATGTCAATTTCAGAGGTGTTGATTTTTAAAATTTACATTTCTGAAGACACTAAATGCAAACCTTGTTATTATATATGATTATTAATTAATTATTGTCGTTTTTGATAAATCTGATAGAAATAGAAATATGACGTATTCGAAAGTTTGAAACTTTAGCGAGTTTTATGCTATATGTAAAAAAAAATGATGACATCATCAATATACTCTGTTCGAACGTGTATTCAATAAATATCCAATTTTCTTTAACGGCAGAAGTATCGTTTGATTTACACGTTTTGACGCTCGAAGGTAGATGGAATGGACAGGACATGCAACATTCATCTGTTAATTCTGTTAATTACCGACACACTGGTTTTCGGGCTGCAAGTATCGCAAATTAAGTTACGCCACGTAGTTGGAAAGTACAAGGCTTCCTGTGGATGATGAGCTCGCGTCCACTAACCTAGTTGCAAGCTAAGTGATGGAGCTAGATTAGTCGCAATAAATTATACTTGGTCAGCTTTAAGCTGCTCTAATCCATAGAATCGATGCGGCGCAGCTCCTCGCGATACGAAATCATAACTAAATATTTGAACTTTAATATGATTAATATTACAATTTATCGACAATAGTCGATACGGTTGATCGGTGTAAATAAAATTCTTAAGTTACTTGTTTGTTAATAAAAAAAAATATCTCACAAGAATTTGTTCTTTTTTAATTTTAGGAGACGCGTGTAAATATTTTTAGGTTCTAAAGTAAGACTGTTCTCGGACATCTTGGATTTTCTCTTATAATGTTTAGTAAGAATTCTTCGTTTAAGAACTAAATTTTTTATCGTGTTATTTTATACTACGTTTTCTTGTTTGTTACTTTTCTTATTTAAATATTATTTATTTATTTAAATATTTTCTTATTTAAATTTTATTCTTTTCTTATTTAAATTTTATTCTCTTCTTATTTAAATATTACTTATTTTCTGTTATTTAAATATATTTAGAAAAAACCAAGTGTAAGAATAAATAACGATAAGATACGAAACAGAATATTTTAATTGGTAATATTCTGTTTTTAATTTGTAATTTGTAAATTAATTTTGTATTGTGTGTCTTTTAATTGCGTAATTTCTTAATCAAAAACTTCTTCACAGAACTTCTTCGTCAGAAATAAAAATTAATAAAACAGAACTAACTTGGATCAGGTCGATTTTAATTCTTATAGATATTGATATAATATAATGTGTTTCTGATACAAATGTAACGATGCATTATAAAGCGAAGCATCTCTAAGAAAATTAATTATGTCCACGATGTCGTTAAGTTTGAAATGTTAGAACTGAAGATGCTTATTTTTGTTGCAGAACGATCGCTGACCTGTCCAACGGCAAAAACAATAGGTGAGTAAGCACAATCCCTTAATAAAATAATCAAACTAAAATTCACAATAACATTTCTATCTACGTAACCAAGAATTCTGCAGTATACACAAATATTATATTAGGTTGTCCCAAAAGTTTCTTTCGTTTTATTAATAAGACCCATAATATTTTATATTTTACACTATATTATTATATTATTTACTATCTATTTTGTTCTGTAACCTTCCTCCATCTCTCGTTCAACAGACAAGGCTGCATTTTTATACAAACACTGCCACACAAAACCGCTGCATAGAAATAACAAAAAAAACTTTCGGAACAACCTAACACTAACTAAAAAAAAATATAAGCAAATCTGTTTTGTTCAAAGTAAGAATACCTAACAGAAACACGATAATATTTAAATACATCGACATAATTTGATTAAATTTTCACGGAGAAAAACAAGAATTTCATTTGAATCGGAAGTGTTTGCCATTTCGTCGATATTTTAATAGAAAAACTACCGGAGATTGCAAAATATTTTTATCGATTCCGTTTCATTATTATAAATATACAGGAACGCGTGTTTTTTCGTATACCGGAAACGAGCGATTCAATCGGCTTTCCAGACACGGCCCACCTGTTCGCTTTCGCGTCGAACAAAAATCGCGCTCGACCATGCGGCGTGTATTTTTTTAGAGTTGACCGGAAACCTGGCGGCCGCTCTGGCGGAAAATCGAATATCGTTGATATCGCCGCCATTGCAGCTATCAACGTTGAACGATCAAAGCGCTTAGGTTACGTTAACCGTGAAAAATCCCGGGATTCTGTGCACCGAAGTCAGCTCCGTTCATGAACATGCAATTAATAGCTGCTGTTGGAACTTTGTAGAGTAAATCCGGGATAGTTCGAACCTTTTTTGGAAACAAACCATTGCGTTATTGTTTTCTCACATTTTTGCTGTTTTCGGTAAATTAAAAGTAAAATAAATTATACTTGGCGACTGTTGGATTGTTATTAAATATATTATAGATATAATATATTCCGCGAGAACAAAAATGACTCGATGCTCTGAGAATTCTTTTAACCCTTTGTCCTATAACCACGAGTTACACTCGTGACGCCGATTCTGGCTAAACTAGAATAAAAATACACGATATTTATGATAAAGTTGAATTTTTATTTTAATTTTAACTGTAACTTAAATTTACAGGATTGAAAATTAGCAAATACAAAATACGTGTAATATTTCAATACTTTGTGCTTAACAGAGTGTCAAAGCGGTGAATAGCTATTGCTAATACGTATGAAGTTTGAAGAAATTGTAAAAAGATAAAAACAATAGGTATTGTGAAAAAAATATAACGTAAAGAGAACAAATCTTTAGCTATATTTCTCACAGAAAATTACGAAAAATTCCCCGAACCGAATCGTTCTAAATTTATAAAATTTCTATGAGAAATTTTGACCCCTTTGGTAGTTTTAGCGTTAAGCAAAAATAATAGAAAGACCACCAGATGTGTCTGTTGCTAGCCTAAAAGTCAAGAACCTCAAGACTGCTAGGCAACGCGATAAACAATTCTTAACACGTTACGAACGGGTGACGAAGTTTCTCGTATTTTATTTTTCGTATCTTGAAAAGATAAAAATAGTGAACGACGACGTATGAAAGATTACTTTAAAAAATAATCTTAACTCAAGCCATAAATTATGAGCTATCTTCAGAATACGAAATTATTCTTTAAAGTACCTACGTAAGCAGCAATTTATTCTAGTTCTATTTTAAAAATATTTCCACAGTAAGATCTACAAAAATCGAAGCAGAAAATCTAGCTTATACAAAATATAATACGAGAGAAAATTAGATGATAAGTTTCTTTTTCTAAAATTTTTTTTTTCTTTTATTTTTTCCATTCCATTTTACGTAAATGATACGGCAGAGTTTCACTTCAACGATTATGAATGGTTAAATTCTAAATCTTAAACAGATGGAAATAAATTATTCGTTCTTTGATTCTGATAATGAGTCAAATTTCTCTGTTCTTAGCGGGAAAGGTAGAGAATAAATTACACGTTCCAAGGAACCTTTGACGGTAGTCGATATTGAAGTATTAACATCGTTCAGGTTAGGAAGATCTGAAACCAATCTGCTATGTTATTCCAGCCAAGATTACAAATTTGAAACGATACAAATGGAACAGGAACCAGAGTCGAGGTACTTCCGTACGATTCTGAATAAACTCCGAGCCTTTATCTCTCCATAGTTCTTTCAAGTTGCTTGTTCCAGGACTTGAAACACATGTTTGTTTTATTATAAGGAGAATTTATGATTCTTCTTATGTCTCTTACAGCGACTGTACCTGTGCGCGATTCACATGTAACTTCTTCAATTCTTTTCTTTTCTTGTCCGACTAAAGAATAACATATTCTACTTAAATAGAAAAAAAAAAAAAACTGAAATTCAACGAACTGAGTTTAAATTAAAATATTTTATCGTGTTGCCTTTGTACGGTTAAAAAAGTGAGGCATTTTATAACGTTTTAACAAAATTCTTAGCGCACGTGAAAAACAATTTTTGCTACCATGTAAAAATACATGTATTTTTTACACGTTTTATATTTTTTATTTTCGTACCACTCTCGATAGATTTCAACGTAATGCTTCTTTAAATAATTCTCAAAGATCGAATAAAGGAAAACCTGACAGATTTTGAAATTCAACTCTACGCTACGAAATCTTACCGATTACAAAATAAATTTCTCTCAAAGAAGATCAAATTTCGAATAAAAAATTTAACTGCTGTCAACGAAATTTATCTCGCCATTAATTCGAAATTCAATTTTGACGTTTCATTAATTTTGGTCGCTGAAATTTCGTATTAAATTAAAAAGAATCGCAAAATGAATAACACAACGGGAAACAAAATTCCATTATGACGAAACAATTTTACCCTTCGAAATTTTGAAATACTGAATGTGTGTTTCCGCGACTGGTAATTCAAAGCTATTTTTCATTCTTCTTTGCTTCTCTTCAATTTTCATCGTGGAAAAAAAAAAAAAAATTAGAAGCTTCGAATGCCTCGTGTCAAGCTTCCGTATAATGCTATTCACGAGCGAGCATCGCCTACGTCTGAAAGGATTCCAAGATCCGGCCAGTTTCTTGCTCGGTGGAATGCGTTTTCACACAGAGGCGCCTTGAAATGGAGAATACTCGTCGAAAATAGAGTACACGCGGGATACACGGTTTTAATACCGCTGGTATATGGCTGGAGTGTCTTCGAAAGCGACACGGGCTTTCGACTGTTAGGGTACGTTTACACGACTGCGACATTTTGTTGCGGAACGCACTCGAAACCCCCGAAGAGAGCCGATTCTAATGGGACAACGTGTGCGAACGAACTCGAGGCTTGCCGAGCGCATCGCGCGTACAATCTGCGCCTGTTCGCACCCAAATAAGCATATGTTTCCATGTCGAGTGTTTGCTTTCAACCGAGTACAAACGTGGGAGTTGTACACTTGGAAACATGCATGAAATTTTGCGTTTTAATTGCTTTCTGGTAATTATGTGACACTTGGACGCTACTATTGTTGCATGGAGAAAGATTTTTCGATATTTTTTATGCTTGAGGAGAGGTTTTGATGTAGAGCGTGAAAAAACACGAAATGTTTGTTTTTTAAATTTTCATTTGCATCTTTCAAGTTCGAAAAATTAATCAAGATACACAAGCTTTTAAATGAGATTCGTTTGGTTGGATATTCTGGTCTGAACGGACTGAAAGTAAAGATTATATTGTAAGCTCTTCGATTTTTGTAAATGTTTGTTTGACACCTCAAATCCTAAAATCCTTAGCAAAACACATTCCAAGAAGAAGTTCATACTAAAACATTCAACTCCTGTATTCCAGCATCCCCAACTCACCGTCTATTCATTCTCACTGTAGAAAAAGATTTGGGATATTTATCATAAATCTCCATATCCTGTTACCCCAACCACTGTATTCTCTCATCCAAACCCTCATATCTCGTCATTACAACCCCTGTATCTCATTATCCCTATCCCCATATTTTGTTATCCAAACCTTCGTATCTCAACATGGCCACCCTCGTGTCTCGACCCTCATAATCCGTCATAGCAACTATTTATATTTTACTCTATATTCTACTATCCATATTCCCATATTCTACCATCCACATCATAATATCTCACCATTTCAACTCTCATTTCCCGTCATTCAAACCGTCATCTTTTGACATCTCGATCGCCATATTTTATTATGCACACTTTAGTATCTTGATATTCTAACCCTTATATCTTGACCCTCATATTTTGCTATTCGAGTCCACATAATTCGTAATCTCAACCCTCATATTCTACTATCCACACCATAATATCTCATCATCCCAATCCCAATTTCTCATCGTCCTAACCATCATTTTCCCCTTCCCAACTGTCATCTTGCGCCATCCGAAACCCCATATTATCCAAACTTTCATATCTCGAGATCCAAACCCTTATATCTTAACCTTCATATTTTGCTGCCCGAACTCTCATAATTCGTAATCGGAACCCTCATATTCTACCATCCACACCATAATATCTCATCAACCCAATCCCAACTCTCCGTCACCCCAACCATCATCTTTCGCCATCCCAACCCCCGTATTCTATTATCCAAACATTCATATCTCGAGATTCTGTCACGTCTCGACTCCCATAATCCGTCATCGCAATCCCCACATTCTGCTATCCATATTCCAATATTCTACCATCCACACCCTTCGTATCCCATATTCTACCTCCCACACCCTGATATCCCATCATCTCAACCTCCATCTTTCGCCATCCAAACCCTTATCTCGCCAGCTCCACTCCACCCTGTATCCGTTCACTGCGCGCTGTCTCAACTACCATCGGCGCAACGTTATCGCGTTCGCTCGAGCACAAAGGCATTTTCGAAAGTCAAAGTTTCGACCATCAGACATAGGTGTCAACGTTTCGTTCGCGCCGACCTTACCTTTTCACCCCGTGGCCCGAGTTCCTTCGTCTTCCTTCAATCTTGGCCGGTCTTGCTTCCTTCCTCGCGTCACACAGGTCGCAACGCTCCGGGCCACGTTGCAGCTTACAGTCGCGCTGTTTGTCTTCAGCCGTGAGCTTTTGTGCTTGCGCAAGCTCTGCCGTATCCGCATGCAGAGTCGGGCTGATCCAGCCAGGCGTGTTTCGCCACAGCCAGACTCTCCGCCGGACGTCCTCTATTTATTTAGTTTTTACTGCCGCTTTGAGAAGCTCGTGCACCGGCGAGATGCTTAATTACCGCGAGCCCGTGCATCGTTGGCCGTCTTTTAAAAATATTTCCTCAAGGAGAAACTGCGTCAGGATTTTTGCCCGAGGGTGGGTTAAGGGGTGCGGTGTTTTCTTCTCTTACTCTCCGGCCACGCGGTTCTCTCCCGTAGTAAATCATATTGTCCGCGTTTTGGGTCGGTGGAAGTTTCTTTGGTTCGCAAGGGAAGAGTAATGAACGTCGATTTTGCGAGTTAGTATGGTGATGAAGTTTGAGGGATCGTGTCTCTGAATTTTCGTGAGTTTTTGGTACTTAACGCTGGAACTACCGACGATTAGAGTATACTTATTTCTACCGAACAAATAAAATTTGAAGGTATATAAAATAATACGTAATGGAACTGAGTCGAAGGTTTGCTTATATTTTTAACAGAAAATCACGGAAGTTCCCTAAGGTACCTTAATTAATTTATATAATTTCTGTGAATAATTACGAAAGGGTCATTTTGACCGCTTTGATAGTTCTAGTGTTAAGGAATTGGATGAATTAAATTTAGAGGAAATTAGAATTTTTTAAAAATGAAATTTTCATAGCGTTACGAATTGCACGATGACTGTTATTACTCCATGGTCTTTTTTAATTTAAGGTAGCTAACAATAACTATATTTTCGGTTACAAGGCCACCCGTGTCGCTCTGTAATTGGTCCGTGTTTCTCGTTAATAACTCGTTAACAAGGCCGAATTTGATATTTTCGCGAAAAAAAAGTTTCTTGAAATCATCTAAAAAATCACCCCCTTAAAGGTCGTCCATTTTGTTTGCGACATCCTGTATACTCCTGTCCGAAATGACCCAAGCACCGCCGTGCAAGGATTAATAGAACGTAGTTAGCGAAGAGTTGCCGAGGAACGTTCAGAAAGAAACCTTAAAAATGAAAAACTAGTTTTACATAGAAATTTATAATACCACAATTGTATTTAACGTCGCCTTCTCATTAATTCGTTGATAAAAGGTGGTGTTCAGAACTATTAAACTATAACGGTTTTGAATAATTTAATGTCAAAATTGAACCCTTAACAATGTTTGGACAAAGAGAATATCTGATACACATAACATGTTGGTGCTTCCAAGCTACTGAATATTCATTTAAATAGATAACTCGCCAATTAGCCGCGTATACACTTGTTGGCGTACTCAAATATTTGTCAACATTTTACTCCACCTTTGTCTTTCTGCGCATTCCATTTTGAAGTTAGGAACTGCAGCGAACAGGTCACATACAAGGCATAACTTCTACTGGAAATTAATTACTTCACCTCTGGAAACGTTTTGTAATCACTCGTAAGAAGGTACTTAAAAGAAACTCAAAAATAGCGAAACATCTGTCGAAGAATATCAATTTGTTCAGTAAATTTTCGCTTCAAACTTTGATCAGATAAAATGTACACCAAATTTCCACTTCAAATACCAACGAAACCGAGCTCATACACAACCTGGCTAGCTTTATTCATTGAAACAATTAACCAACAATCAAGAGATCCAACTTTTCCCTGCAGAACCACAACACCAACATTCGGTTAGAGTCAACAGTCGAACAATCAACAAACTGCGCTTCACTTACATTTCCACACAAAGAACAATTAATACACTTGCAAATACACGTTACTGTCATTCCTTGTTAATTTATTAATATTTAGCATATAATTGAGAAAAAGAAGAAGTCTTTAGAACAAAATAAAAACTACAAAATATGCGGTTCGACAATTTTTTGATCTTGTACGGGTTATGAAATATTCCGCTTTTTAGTTATTTGTAGTAGTACACTGAATATTATAAATATTAATATTGATATTATTAATCCATACGTATTTACTCTAAATACATTTTTTTTTTTAATTTAGATGTCAAATCAGTGCACGATATACTGATTTTTTTTAAGATAGATGGATCATCACTTCCCAGTTTACCCTGCGATTAATAAAAAAAAGAATTTCAGCTTAAAATTAAAGGTACAAAATATGCACTTTGCAAACAATTGTGTTATATAGGATAATCGTATTGGTTATGAAATGTTTCGTTTTTCAGCTATTTTTATCAGTATTTTGAACACTATAAATATCAGTATTAATATTATAAATCCATACGTATTTATTTCAGCAAGTACATTTTTGAAATCTAGTCAACCCAGTTATTCCGTCAATCCAATGTACGATATACTGATTCTTTAAAAAAAAAAAAAGCCATCACTCCCCAATTTACCTTGCGATTAATAAACCAAACCAAAAAAAAATAANTTTTTTTTTTAATTTAGATGTCAAATCAGTGCACGATATACTGATTTTTTTTAAGATAGATGGATCATCACTTCCCAGTTTACCCTGCGATTAATAAAAAAAAGAATTTCAGCTTAAAATTAAAGGTACAAAATATGCACTTTGCAAACAATTGTGTTATATAGGATAATCGTATTGGTTATGAAATGTTTCGTTTTTCAGCTATTTTTATCAGTATTTTGAACACTATAAATATCAGTATTAATATTATAAATCCATACGTATTTATTTCAGCAAGTACATTTTTGAAATCTAGTCAACCCAGTTATTCCGTCAATCCAATGTACGATATACTGATTCTTTAAAAAAAAAAAAAGCCATCACTCCCCAATTTACCTTACGATTAATAAACCAAACCAAAAAAAAATAAAAAAAAAAACATTTCATATAATATTAAAGCTACAAAATATACAGTTCAACAATTCTTTATATCTCTTTCCACAAACTATAAATGATAAAAATAACTGAAAGACAGTAGCAGGATTAAAAACCACCAAATTTATAACTGTAACAATTTTTATCCCAAAAGAGTTCGGTCCACCTTCCCACGAACCAACAACCATTTTACACCCTCCACAGTTACGACGTGTTAAAAAGTCCACGGCAGCGGGCAGGATGACGGTTGGCTAGGGTAGTTTTTGCAATTAGCGATATCAGCTGCGTAACCCAACGCGTCGGTGACCGACCGTAATACGCGGCGTTGTTTATACTCGCCTTGCAAACGGCGTCGCCCAACCGCTTGGCGTTTTGCCAAATTTCCACCAACCCGTCACCCAACCACCCCTTTTTTCTCCCTCTCCCTGTGCATCGAGCTTTTTCCCCGCTCCGGTGTATATCGACGCCCAGGGCCAGACGCGTTATCAAACGATTTATATCGGTGTTTTGCAAAATTTGTGGAGCCACCGCTTGCGAGTGGCGTGGCGAACGGCGGCGGGGAGGACGGATAACGAGGCGGCCTGTGCATCGGGCCAAAAAGATATCGGGACAGTGTATTATCGCGTTTAATCTAGGCCCTTTGCCTCGTTTCAGGGATTTACCCTGTCCCCTACTTGGTCACTCTTTCTCTTCCCTTCGCTGGCTGGTACACGGTTGGCCTCGAACGAACGATTATTCTTTAACATGGTAAAAAGTGGCGGTCGTGATATCGCGTGACTGGGCAAAAATGTGGCCGTTGCAGTTGGAAACCGAGCAGCTTTGGATAGAATTTTTAAAAAAGGCTCCGGAAAATGCGAGAGTTGGCTGAGGCCGGTTCTGCGAGGACAATCGGTGGGATACGGTGTGGTACCGATGTCTGATCGATTTGTTGGGTACATGGAACTGGATAATTGTGTGTGTAGCTCTGGGTGACTTGGAAGTTACGTACTCGTGTATCTTATCTTTATTATTCAGGATTATTTGTCGTTGGAAGTCTGTAACAGAGAAACGTCGATTATTCGAATACAGGATATTATTTGATACATTTAACGCTTTGCGCTCCACTGGCGCAGCTAAGTTAAATTTTAAGTTAAATTTTTTATTTTCGTTGAATCACTTTTTTTTATAATATATACTACATTAGTTTTTTTAGTTAATACATTAGTTAGTTTCGTATACTACATATTATTATTTTTTATAATATGTATAATGTAAAGTAGAAAGAGACTTTCGTAAGTTATCAAGACACAAAAAAATACAAAATGTGGATCGAAACACTATTTCCAACCTCCCTACAAAAATCCACGCGACCGTTAAACGAATCCAGAAATTCCTCGCTAAAAAATTCAACCTCCCAGCTCGTTGAAAGATATACATCCTACAATCTCCCGAATCATTTTTTTTTAAACCCTGCGGGAACCATCCCACATCCTCCTGGAACTATTAAAATATAATATCAAAAAGAATCTACCGCTGCAAAATTTAATTCGACGCTCTCGAGCCATCGCATTCCCGTGATCACCCAAGATCACAGAACCTCTGCGGTAACACTTCAGTAGCAGAAACCAGAAGCTCTTAAAACCAATCTAACACGATATCGTCGCCATACGAGAGAAAGCTCGTCGAATGGAGATCCGATCCCGTACTTGCAAAGCAACCACGATCGAGAAAATTCCCGCTGAAGAAGAAACCTTCGTTCTACAACCTCGTTCGCTTTAACAAACGCAACTCTCGAACTCCTCGCGAGTCGCATGAAAGGGGTGCATCGTCGAAGGCATTCCAAGATTCTTCGGAGAATCCCGACAGCGCGGATAACGCGAGCGAACAAAGAGCGGGATAAGCTGATATAATTGGCAATTAGAAAACCAAGCAGGATATTAACATTATCTCTTGGACCGCTTCGTTCGACGTCGGTCGCGGTTCCTTTCTTTTGTGGCGGCGTTTTCCGCGTTCGTTGGCCGCGGGAAACACGGGATCCACGCCAGTTACCGCGTACGTTCTCTCCTGATAACGGTGGAACGGTCTCGAGATAAAGGATATTGTCTCGCGACCGAAGAGAAACTCGAACCGCCGTTCCCTTTGAGCAATTATCGTTTCAACTTCAAGTATCCCAGCGTCCAAACGGCCGAACGATGCTGCGAATCTTTGGCTGACCCGCGACGTTTCCCGGTTAAGGCGCTCTACGGTTCTCGCGGGACGGATATTAAAGACGTGTCGCGAAATGGCGGTGGTTGTGTTTAAAATGGTCTAATTAGGAAGATTTTCTATCGTGGAACGAGGTGGTGGTTAGTTTGAAGACGTTTCGGGTGGTTGGTTCTCGAGATATCGAGCCGGATTTTAAAGGAGTCGCGAGATGGGGAAATTGTTGCCGAGCTTCTTGTGTTGGCTTGTTTCTGGGATTCTGTTGGAATATAGGGTAAGTCGGGTTATTATTCGGCTGTCCGGAGAGATCGGTCAGTGTTAATAAATTGATTTAGGAATATAGAAAAATAAAAATAACAGAAATAAAGTGTAATTAGTTTCGCGCGTGTAATTGGACAAACGATGACAAATAAGGGCGAAACGTGAATCTAGACGAATTACTTCTTTAATTTCGGCCGCGACACGGTTAAATTTAAGCGATACCATAATTCTAGCTTCCTCTCTCTCGCACGTCGCGTTTTTCCACCCCCATGGGTCCTCGGGATCCTTCATCAGCCTTTTAACTGAGATTCGTTTCGTTCTTTTTATATCCCGCGGTTGTTCGCTCCCTCTTCTGTGTCCGATCCCTTAGGCACGTAATCTCGAGCCCCTCGACCCAGCTTCCTGCCGGAGCTCCCGATTAAATCATAACGTATTTATTAAATTCGTCTCGGTTTAACTTCGATAAATATTCAAGCGCGGCTAGGGACAAAGGGGCGAATAAATGGCGGAACG
>SMSQ01010064.1:0-17480 GCA_019453375.1 Ctenoplectra terminalis | reverse complement strand
CAGGAATTTTTCTTTTGTGATTTTCTATTAAAAATATGCACAAAGATTTGTCTTCCTTCGATTATATATTTTTTTCTGAACGTTTTATTTTTTATTTCTCCTGCAGAAATAGTATGTTTTAATCGCGGGTAGGTCTAGCGTTAATGAACTGCGGATTAATAATTCTAAACACGATTCGAAAGCTCTTAGAAATGAAATAGCAGGTATTAACGACGCCACTGTAGCAAGAAACTTGGACGAAGCGGGAATACGATAGAGGAAATACGATTCATGGAGTCTTATTGAGAGAATGAATGCGTATTGTATCGTAAAGAAACGGTTCGTTTCGGATGCAACGCATAAGGAATTGAAATCGCATTTCCACTCGTATCAGCGATATCGTTGATTGAGAACCACGTGGAAAATCAGGTTTCGAAAGAAACAGATGAGAATTTCATCGGATATTTCTCGACGAAACTCGCGTTCAATGAACGTCGTCGTTGTTTCAGTAACAGTGAATTATAAATGTTCCTCGAACATGTAAATGTATTTTATTCGAATGTTTTATTTCGTTTCGACCTCCAAAGACNTTAGATATAATAAAAAAATATCCGCCAATTTAGATTTTAACAATCTAAGTATTGAACAATTTTCTTCGATACATTCCAAAAATACGAAACAAAACGCTGCATTTCTTTGTATATTTCCTTTAATTCGGATTAAAAATTTATATTTTCTATTATTAAAAATAATCTCAAATATTCATCCGCTATCATATGTGTACGTAATTTGCAGCTCGTAAAGAACCTGACGACGGACCGTAATTCACCAAACCCTGATTTAAATAAACCTAAAAAAGAAAAAAAAGGAAAATATTTGCGGTACGAACAAAATATTCAAATATCGGAATACTCGGTCTCCACTGGAACGAAGCATACATTACACTTCGTGTGTGGAAATAAAGCTCAAAGAAAGGAAAATTCTAACAATGTTACGCCGGAAGTCCGTAAAAAAAAAGTTAAGCCGCGCGTGGTGCATCGCGCGACCGTGTTACTTTTATATGCGGGTAACGCGTTTAAAAATTATTGCCCGAGCTGGAAGCGTAGCTTTCAGCTTTAAATACAGCCGCCAGTAAAAAAGGGGGTTTACGCGTCTGGCTCGTAATAAAAATTTTCATTCGGTAATAGAGTTATGCGGATAACAAAGCTCGAACAGGATCAAGTTGATTATTGGATTAACCAACTCCTGTATTCCTCGTGTAGAATTTAAAAAAAAGTGAGAGAGAGAGAGAGAGAAGAAGGATTTGAAACAAAATAGAAACCAAAAATTCCATATAAAACGCTTAAATTAGGATTACACGATCCACATGAATGGACTATAAATATTTATTCTCCAAAACAATTCTTTTCCACGATGGCTGTTTCCTGTGCGCGTTAAATTATTAAGCTGTGGATATTTTTTATACCAATTTATATTTTTATAAATGTAATTACAAAAAAATAGAAGCTGGACAAATATTGTATCTTGTTGCGTTATATCATATTTTCTCTTTATTTATATATTTTCGCTAATCGTATGCATTTTATGTGTTTCTATACGTTCGAATTTTTTTTAACACGTTAAACGCCACGCCAAATTCTCGTTTAGGCGTCGTTGGTTTACGAAGACTGACACTATCAATTTCAAACAATAATACCTTATAATTCTTCAACGAGTTCTATTAAATCATATTTATACAGCTTTATTTAAATATATAGTTTATAAACGTTTAATTACTAGGAATAAAGTTTAGATGAGCGACTATGACGCGCATAAATATAAAATCAATCTCACAACAATTCTTTAACTACACTGTAATTAACTCAACTTTGTTCCACAGTACATTCAACTTTCTTCAACACTATTCTACGCTCTCTGTTCAACTCTCTTCAACACTATTCTACGCTCTCTGTTCAACTCTACTAAACGCTCCAACTCTGCCCACGCATCGACCCATCGTCCGTCCGTTGGGTCCGGTCCCCGTCCGTTACGCCTTTATTCCCCTCCATAAACCAAAAATCCTTAAAACTACGACGCTACATATTAAACAAAGTTACCGTTTTCCTTTGCAGGCCTTTGCAATTTTCTTCTTAAATTCTTAACTATTCTGCGACCAAATATTTTTTAATTGCCATCACAGCACATAGTCCGAAGGAAAGTCGACCAAAATCGGCGCGGCGTTTAACGTGTTAAATGCATAAAAATTCGCGGGTCTATAAATTATATTTAACTCTGCCAGAATTCTCTGGTATTTTTGACCAAAATATGTTTGATATTTCTTAAAAAAATTCCTGATCTCGTGACAAATATACAAAAGTTCTTATTTCAATTTCATATGAAAGATTTGCTTCTCTTAAAGCTGGCAAACATTTTAAAGAAATAAAAATATGATTGTGGGGAATGAACCTCGATGATTATAACGGAATTAAAAAAGAAACTTTCCCATTTTTATTCCTGTGAATTGTTGCTATCGGTTGATGTTACTTTGGACAGCTCTTATAAATAGTTGCAATTGTGCAACAGATTGTCGAGCTAAAAGGGGTTTACAACGTTGAATTAACAGGTGGTTTGATGGAATCCGGTTCGATAACATTGTTTTGATCGAACCATAGCTTTAAAAAAATAAAAAAATAAAAAAATAGAAGGTAGAATTTAATTCATATTTTCTATTTTTAATTCAACTTTGTTAAAACTCTCCCTTTCGGTTCACTCGCTTGATCGCCCTCGCTTCGTCAAATATTTAAATTAATCGTTATTTGAATTTTTGTCGCGCATATTTTAATATACGAAGACCACGGAGGAAAAACGTGGTAAATTTATTTTTATTAATTTCCTGATTTTTATGTTGTTTGGTGGCTCAAGGGGAGCACTTTAATATAACGCGGTTGCGAAAAGAAACAAACAAAAATAGAACAGAAATTGATCGAATATATATATTGAATTTTAAAATGACCCTTCTGTAAAAAGCGAAAAATATAATTTGTTACTCTTCTACGATCTTCATATCCTAAAACTACAATATATATTAAGTTGTCCCAAAAGTTTCTTTCGTTCTATTAATAACTAATGGATACATATTTAATGTTTTACGATATATTATTATTTTATACACGATTCATTTTGCGCTATTTTTCCCTCCATATCTCGTTTAACAAATAAGGCTGAATGTTTATTTTACACTAAACCTACCGACGATTAAACTATACCTGCTTGTATCGAAGAAATTAGAATAATAGATACTTGGAAAAATACAGAATGCTAGAGAAACAAATCTTTGACCGTATATTTTACGGAAAATCACAAAAAAATATTCAAAAGTGTACCGTTAATAATTTATAAAATTTGGAAAAGAAATTACGAAACGGTTGAACATTGCTAGACGAAAGCATTGCGTGAAGATAACGGAAGGAACCTTTGAAACAACCTAATATTTAATTCTTCCATTATTCCACTATTCCATTCACGTACGGTTCCAAGCGTAGTATTTTTCGAAACAAAATTTCCAGCAGTCGACGCACAAATGTAGCAACGTCGCGAAAATATTAATCGAAGCATCGAGAAACTCATAACACATCCGCCAACAACTTTGCTGCAGAAATATTTGTTTAATGCCACCTTGGAGAAGACGTGAAACGCTGGAAAGCGTCTCAGAGAAACCAGAAAGTTTCCATATTCTCGTTGCAGCAGTCAGCGATATGTAAACACCGCGTATCGAAGTTATTTTTTCTTTTTTTTATGAAAACAACGAGCTTCTGGTGTGAACCAACTGTTTTAAAAAAGCAATAAAAAAGAAAAAAAAATTGTGGAATGATAAAACATACGAAAAGTGAATTTCATCGTCCTGTAACCGAGATCGAAACGTTAAATATGTCCGAAGCGTTAAACCGCGGATAAAAATTTTCAAATTGTTGCATTTCAAACTTCGATGTCTGTATTAAAAAGAAGAAGCAAAAAAGAAAAATCTGTGAAGAGCTCGTAAATAAAACATAACGTTTTCGCAGCGACTGCTTTCGAGGCAGTCAGAATTTTATTTTTCAACGTTCCAGCGATTCTGAATACACAAGGAAAACTGTATCTGAATGACGACGATTCTCTGCTTCGATTCACTGGTGCATGGGACTGATTCTGGAAGAAATCCATCGAGCCGTCCTATTTCCTCGCAACGCGAACGCGGCGAAGGAAACATTTTTCTTGAGTGCCTTTGATCCTGCGAGAATGTACCCTGGAATGTTGAAACAATTTTTAAACGGAGGAAAAAAGATGCGTTCCTTCGAAATATGTAGTCACGGTAGGTTTTCGTCTTGTGGAACGTTGTTGGTGAGCTTGGTTATTTGGATTGTGTAAACGACGTTATATTATTGATTCTGGTTATTGATTGTTTATTGAATTTCTAGGATTCGTCTGTTTTGTGTGTTTTGTTAAAGAGATTTATAAGTAGACTGAGAATTTTTATATGTTTGTTATTATAAAGGAAATTTAATCTTGTTTTTTTTGGGGTCTATATGACCCGACGTGAGGTTTAGTTTTATATTGATTTTGAAACATTTATGAGGTTTGGTGTATTTTATTTTGCATTTGTTTCTTTAATATTGTATATTTTGTAAATCTATTGTAAATATTTTGTAAGTATTGTATATTTTATATTGTGTATTTTATATTTTATAAATATACAATATTTCAGAATTAAAAAATAAANATTCTTTATAATTGTATATTTTATATTTTATAAATATACAATATTTCAGAATTAAAAAATAAAAGAAATTGTGTATTTTGTAAGTCAAAAATATTTTTAAATTGTGAAAGAAAATTGTGTATTTTGTAAGTCAAAAATATTTTTAAATTGTGAAAGAAAATTGTGTATTTTGCAAGTAAAAAATATTTTTAAATTGTGAAAAAAAATTGTGTATTCTGCAAGTCAAAAATATATTTAAATTCAGAAAGAAAATTGTGTATTTTGAAAATCAAAAACATTTTTAAATTCGAAAAGAAAATTATATATTTTATAAGTCGGAAATATTTTTAAATTCGAAAAGAAAATTGTGCATTTGGTACGCCGAAAATATTTTTAAATTAAAAAAGAAGGAAGTCTCGAAGAGATACAAGTGTGTAGTGTAAGTGAAGAGAACAGCAGGGTTAAAGGTGAAAGATTATAAAAGATTCATGTAACTCGGAAAAATATGTAAAATACAGAGCTGTTTTACAACATCTGGTAGGTGAAATAATTTTCTACCGAAGTTCTACATTTTTTACCATATTCTCAAAAACATGAATTTGCATAAAAATCTACAGTCTTCTCTCAACGGAGAAAAAAACTAAAAAAAAAACCAAGAAATACATTTGTCTTTTACTATCGTTTCAGAAAAATATAATTCTTTTTTTTCAACAGTGTTTCATTTGATATTTCAAAAAAAATGATTCTCCTGCAAAATCGTCTTTCTTTTTTTTTTTAATTCACTCCGTGCGAGTTACCGAGTCTGTATGATTACGCTTCGACATTAAAGCGTTAAGGATACAGGTATGAAAGAGCGGTATAAAGAGAGACCATCAAACTCCCATTATTGGTTGTCATTCTACCTTTCAGACCTTCTATACAGCGTGACTTAATTAAAAGTCAGGAATTGACGAGAAAATCGAGGCTCTTCTCGAGTCGGCTCGTGTACCACGAGCTAGGAACACAAGTTGTTAAAGTTCTTCACTTTCAAAGTGGAAACAACTTTGTGAACTTAAAAGTAAAGTTAAAAATGAAACAAACTTTTAATACATCAGTCGTTCACCAGTTTTATAACGCAACAGTGTCGAAAAGTATTTTTATATTCGCAAAATACGTGCATTCGCGCAAAATTAAAACAAAGAAAACAAAAGAAATAAAAAGAAAAAAAAGAAAAAAAAGAAAAAAAAAGAAAAAAAAGAAAGGAAAGAAAACATTGATTAAAATTAACTCTTCGCCGGCATAACTCGCCGAGCGAGATTCTTGATCTCTCCTACCTTCCCCTCGAATTTTTATCTTTATTGCAAAAATGTTGAAACATTTGGCTAAGGTATCACTTGTACAATAAATTAGAGACTATAATAAGTACCTCGGAATTTTTTCACAATTTTTTAAAGCTCCAAGCAGCAAGAAATCAGCACGGTTAATGAAAGATCCGTTATGCAGACCACGTTAGTGGAAAACCATGTTCCCGTCGGAGAGTTAAGAATTGCTAATTGAAAATTAAAATCACGAAACAACGTCTGAACAGTATTTAGTATCTACCTTGCTGTTATCAGCGAGATTTTTCTAAATTCCGTCGTTTCTTTAAAAAAGATTCCCTGATTTTATAAATCAACAAAGGTGTTATAAAAATGACGCGTATCGACCCCTTGCTTTACGATTTTCTTTCGTATCCACGTAGGATAAAATTAAATCCCTGCTTTCGATCTTTACAACAATTAAAATCGAGTACAAAATGATATATTGATATTCCGTAGTTTTCAATTTTGTAGAAGCAAAATTATACCCCACGTGATTTAAGAGTCACATACTGATGTATTTATATTTAAAAAAAAACAATCTACAGTAATTATTACTTCAAAAATTTTGCAATCAAAGTAAGATACTTTAATCAATCATAGTTCATTTCTCCGATAAACAAACAAAATTCAGACTATAAAGTGTTAAGACTGTGGACGTTTATGCGTTTATAGAAAATTTGAAAACACGAAAAGCAAATTAAATAAACCCAAAATATAATATTCAGTGAATAAAACGTACCCACCCAGCTTCTACTTTAATTGTATTCGTAAAAATATGAATTCGCTCGAAATTATATGTATAAAAAAATGTGTTAAATAAATCTCTACTAATAATAATCTACCGATTCAAAGCAAAGCAAACTAATAATATTGCAAGAAATCTATATTTTAATGTACTCGTCGGAATGATCCAATCGATGTCCGTAAATTTAGTGTTACAAATAGCACCGGTATGTATCAGTATACAAAGATCGAAACGACGGCAAGAAACCGTTTCCAGAAAATAGCTGTACGAAGTCAGACGAACGTGACTTCGACCAGCGGCTGTCAATGTGTTAAAATAAAATACTTTGCCTAATTATTGTGCAACCGATTTATATCGGTGGTCATAAAAATTGATAAAAATCTCGAACGCTTTTCATCGAGCTTACAACAGCCTTCAGTGGTGTCTCATTGAACGGTGTCAGATGGAAAACTGTTTGAAAGGACGTGAATATAGGTCGTTACCCACTTATTTTACCAGGGTCGCAGCTGGGAACACGAGAAAAGAGAGAGAGAGAAAAAAAAGTTCTTTGATAACTCGTATGCTGCACATTAGCGCAATTTCCTTTTATTTCTCTGAATACTTTCGTCGAATAATAGGTTCGCTCGCTATTCACAAAACTTCGAATCCCGTTCTCAACGAGGTTCCCCATCACGCAGGACAGCGTTACGCCATATTTCATTCTCTTAACATTAATCGTTCGTTAGAGAACAATCAACGGAACACGGTTACTAACTCTGCAGTGCATGTTAACACAAGTTTCTTTTTTTTTTTAGTAATTAATAAAAGAATCAAACGTTACTTCGATTCACGAGTAATTTAACGCTGGAACCTTGGACGCGGCCATTTTGACTGTTCTTATTTGTTTCTTCCTCGTTGTTTCAGTGTTCTTAGTCTTGTTTTGATTCAATTTAATATTTAATGACTTTTTACATAGCTTTGTCGAAATATCGCGCGTATAAAACATTTGTAGAAAATCAGGAAAATGTTTTGCACTCAAAATGGCTGCCAGTGAGCTTCTACGCAAGATGGAAGTTCTGTGGTTCTGGTGTTAAATACCTTTTTTCCTTAAATTAAAAATACTCCGATGCAACTCTTTTATCTGTTAAATTTGTTAAAGTATCCTGGAAATACTGCACGGTCTCAAAGCTGTAATTTATTCTGAAAAATGGTCTTGGTTGCTTCGTTTCTTAAACCGTTCTATAAACCGTTTAAATAGAATCGAAAACGGCGTAACTGAAACCGTGCAATATTTTTAACGGGACGCGATAACGTTTAAATTATTGTCGAACCTCTTAATTTTCTCGTAACGTTGATATCGAAAGAAAGAAAAAGATTCTTAAGATATTGATCGAAAGGAAACCATGCACCGTGGAGTCGAATAGAGAAAGAAAAATAATACTGATCAAAAGTTATCCAAATAGCTCCCTTATTTTTCAATCACATCTCGCTATGATAAAATCGCATCATTCTTCCAATCGATTCGTTTTACATTGAAGCTACAATTTGCGACGTTAACACGTACTCTTTGGTATGATTACACAGAGTCGGAGGTGTTCTCTCTAATTAGAAACCGTGACGCTACGAAAGGAAGTCCAATAGAAAATGTCTATGAACGCGTCGACCAATGTAATTCGTGTGTTACATAGAAAAATAAAGGTCGCATCGATGCGTCGAAAGGAACACTTGCGTTTAGAAAAATAAAAGCTGTCACTTGGCAAGTGGCTGCCGGTAAAACAAATTCTTGCACAGTTTCCTCGAGTTCGCTCGAAGTTTCCGATTCATGCCTCGAGTCTCGATTTCTTGTACATTTCGCGAAAGAAATTTTATCTTCGGGCTGATCGGTTGCATCGATGCAATTCTTATCGTTTAATAATGGAAATTATATTTCATATTAATCGATTATTTTATTTCGTTAAAAAATTCTTCCTAATTTTGAGAAACACTTTTTGAGAAATAAAAAAGTTATTTATTCAAAGAAAAGTGTGTTCTTCCAGTTCAATTTTTTATCGATTTTAAAACAATTTTAAAAGGAAAAGAAGATGAAAATTGTTGTATAATGAATTTGGAGTTTGTAATAAGTTTTGATAACTTTGAATGTGGAATTTATAGAAAATTTATTTGTAATCTTACTTCGTTGGAATAATTTAGCGTTGATCGATGAAGACAGGGTTTCTAAAGTTTTATGTATGAATTCGTTGAGATAATGTTTGCTTTCTGTTAGATTATAAAATTACAAACAGAACGGATGAAAGTTTCTTGGAAATTGTTGAATTGACCGCTTTACTGTGAGATTAGGGACAGAAGTTGTATAAAAGTAGCCTCTTTCATATTTTGAAGTTAAGAGCTCGTCAGAATTCTATCCCTGGCTTAACTGAACTGAAAAGTGCACTTCTCCGAAAAGTGTGAAGCTTGGAACAGGTTCGAAATTTTTGTAATCCTTATAAGTGAATTTATTACAACTTCTACTCTCCGGGGAATTTTCTCGATGATAATCTTTTCAAACTTTCAGAGTCAATCTCAAGGAACTTCATTAATAAATTTTATAAAGTGCAGCTCCTATCAAAGACTTGAATTTACATGATGATTATACCTTGTATAAAAACATCGACTTCTCAAAGAATCATATTTAGATTAAATAAATTCTCCTTCAAAATAACAGTTTACTTTCTTATATAATTTTCCATTTCATTTGAAAAAGATTATATTTCGAATCAATATCTGAAGTCAATTTCTTTTATTATCAATATAGTGTTCGTTTTCTCAATTCATAAAAGAAGGAACTATATTTCTTGAAATTCATTAAAAACATAAAAGATATAAAGAAATATAATTATTTTTTATAAAACAGAATTATGAGAAAAGAATAATATTAAATATAAATATACGATGTAAAAAAGAATTATGTTTCTTTATTTCCTTTTATATATATATATATAATTTCCATTAATAATCTGAACGAAATAACAGATATGCTAGAATCAATTGGCAGTCAAAACTACATTTGTCCAATTGTTACAGTACTATTGAAAAAGCTAGTACAACAGTTTGTACTGTCACGCGTAACGATACCATCGACGCTGCTTAATTGCTCCAAATATAATTCCCTTTTGAAAATCACTGCCGATTCTGTCAATATCGACGTCGAATCGACTACCGCCACGTTCTCGAGGATTGTTATTATCGCGGACAATTCGATTGTAACGGATAGAATTAATCGGAAATTCGAGCGAATCGAGGCGATCTATGACGTTTAGTTGGGTCAGTGACAGGATTCGATCGAACAAAGCCGACAACTTCTTCCAATTCTCCAACCTTTACGCCTAATGATAAAAAAGAAGAAGAAGAAAACGTTCTTGAATCTATAAAACAAATTTTCTTCACCTCAAAGAAATTTCTTTACCCTTCGTTTAATATTTTACACTTTTAGTAATAATCTAAGCTAAACTAAAAAATATATTTTTCAAATAAATATTTAAAACCGTTTTGCAAGAAAATTAATAATTTTATAATTCTTTGATAAGTACGTAATGTTCTAAATCTATTTCATAGCTTCGTTCACCATTACATTACAATTTCTCACATCAATATTTTATTTCTAATTTAATAAATAATTTATTAAATTAATATCTAATTTAATAAATAACTTATTAAATTAATATCTTATTTAATAATTTTATTTGTAACTTTCATCCTGTCCCTTAAAGAAGAAGAAAGAAAAAAAAAAAATAAAGAAGGAATGGAAAAATAATAGATAATTACATAACTAATAATATCACAATAACTTCCTATTTGTAATTAAAACTACGACGCTACAATTCGCCATAAATTAATAAATCGCCTACAAATTCCACGAAACAAAAATGATCACAGCCCCCAAAAAATCCTTTCGAATCGTCACTGACGCTCCAAATAAACGACCGTTCATCTCGACGGTTCTTCCATCCAAATAATCATCGCTATTATATTTTAAATTACATCACCGGGAACCTATTTCGATCCGTTCGACTATTGAACGATGACAATTATACAATAATAATTAACAAGTCGCTCTTGAGGGGGGGGGGTACACAGGGTGGGAGGTTAGGGGTGAATTGTGTACACGGTAAGCAACACGTAACACACACGCTACGCACGACACGAAACGGGTCGTGGTCACTTACAAAAACGACGATCACGCTCTCGACACGCACTCTTGCACTCGCGAAAAAAGTTCGTCGTCAATGTATGTACAGTCCTCGATTAATTATTGCTATGGTACATTTATACAATCTAGACGCGTACAATAGGCCGTACGAATGAAAAGTGAAGCGTTCGCGACGTTTTTTTTTGTTTTTTTTTTTCCTTACTTTTTAAAGTAATTTTTTTTTTTTCTTATGTTCTCTTCTTTTCTTTTTTTTTTTTTTCTTTTTCTCTGGTTCGTCTTCTAGATAAAATCGACTCGCTATTCAGCGGGAGAAAATGGCGCGCGCCACCTCGTACGGAACCGAGCGAAGACTCGGTCTCGCACAACGTGCGCAAATTGCTGTTAATGGATCGTCTTGAATGCGTTTCAACCCTCCATTATGTTGTTTCGCTGTTGGTGGTATTAAATCGCTTGTTTCTTTACTGCCTTTTTTTTTTTACTTTTCCTCTTTTTGTTTCTTTTCCTTTCCTTTCTTCTCGCGTGTGCCTGTATAGGGTGAATTATTTGATACTGGATTCTGAGAAAATATTGCGAGCGAGAAATTAATATAAATTTACGGCGTCTCTGGTTTTTTGTGAAACAGTGATAATAGGAATTGAATTGTGTGTTTAGAAGAAAAATATAATTGTTAAAAAATTAATCGGTGCCGGGTGTTTAAAAAAATTAAAAAAACTTCGTGCTTTCTAGAATACATTAGAATTTCGCGAGAAAAAAAATTAGTGTAATAATAGAAGCGCTGAGAATGATAAACGGCGATGAGAATTAAAGTACTGCTTTTCTAAATCGCGTAAAATAAAGATAACAGAGGCAGGAAAATTTTGTTAACGATTTAAAAATTTGTTTAAAGCTAGCTTTTAAAGAACAGAGAAACTTAAATTATTTTGTAAAAGAGTATTTGTATAGTTCTTCGTGAAAAAGAAAAATTTAGTCTAAAGGTTTGTATTAATTAATTTGTGAAGCTCAGAATCGAGTATTAATTAATATCGCCTATGCAAATCAACCCACGATACAGATCCAGTTTAATCTACGTTAAACTGACTGAAAACTATTTCAGAGTTAGAGGGCGAGTGGTTTCGTTTGTCTTCCTTTTTTATTATTATTATTTTTAGTAAACGCAACTCGGCATTCTTCTCTCGCAACAATCTCATTGTTAATAAGTATTGCGTTACAGATAATACAGCTTTTGTTCATTTCTAATTACACCTAGGTAGCACTGTTTGCTTTTATCCTACGTTTATGGTTGACAACATATTTACAAAGTTAACACGTTCTTAAGAATCTTTCGCGCTGATTCGTTACCATTAACGATCATTAAACATCACGTTCGTTTAATCTTAATTATTCTTTCCCATAAAGCGACAAAAATCTTCCCAAAAAGCCACAAACAGAAACCATTTTTAATGAACAGAAAAAATTTTTAAAATCGACCGTTTCGCTGCGAAGCTACGAACAGAAACAATTTTTAATAAATTAAAAAGATTCTTAAAATCGACCGTTTCGCTGCGAAGGTACAAACAGAAACCATTTTTAATAAATTAAAAAGATTCTTAAAATCGACCGTTTCGCTGCGAAGCTACGAACAGAAACCATTTTTAATAAACCGAAAAAAATGCTTAAAATCGACCATTTCGGAACGAGACCGTGAAACAGAAACAATTTTTACCGTAGCAAAAATTCCTAAAATTGGCCATTCCGCGGCGAAACCATAAACAGAAGCAATAAACCGGAACTGGCAAGCAACCAACGCGCAAGATTCCATTTTAATTGCCCCATCTGTAAAGTCTCAACGTTTACGGGACGACGCCTTTCCGGCGCGTGATCATGTGTCGAAATTTGCAATTTCGTTGCCCGCCGTCGAAAGACAGAAGAATACTTGTCATTCTCCCCCCGTTTCCGGTTGTTGTAGAGAACGGTAGCTGTCTCGATGGCCGCGTCGAGGCACGATCGTTCGTTCATTTGACCAGTGAATTCGTTTACGAGCTTCCGGTTGCCCGTCGAATCCTTTGAAACGCCTTTAATGCGCGCTATTGAATGCAAGAGACGAAATCCGACTTCAATCCTGTGATTATTTGATCGAATTTAAAGAAAATTAAAAATTTCTTGCAACCCATCATCCTTGGAGGAAAAATATTTCTTAATATTTTTGTTTATCGAACATCAACGTTGCGGTAATTTCACGTTGGTCGGCTATTGTTATTATAAATGTTTCTTTGAAGGAGATTTTGTTACAACCTGCAAGCGATACTGAAAGATACGATTTTTGCAACGATTGCAATCTTTGTAAATCTATTTGGTTTTTGTGTTAACGACGTGTCTTTCAATTTTTACCATTTCTTTATCACATTTTCTTAAACCGATTCTTCATTTAACTTTTTATATAATATTTATTAAATAAATTCTTTACTCGTTATTAATATATAATCGTTTCGCTAAAAATGTGGCAATTTGGCTAACAAAATAGAAAAACTGTTTCATAATTACAACTACTGTTTATATATATGTATTTTATGTTTTATTAACCAGTCAGATTCCCTGTTCGTCTAAATACCAATTTCTGAAGCTTCGTAAAGTCTCTTGTTTACCTTTACTAAAATCATGTCTCGAAATACTCTACTCTCTTTTCTTGAAAAAAAAAAAAATAATAATAACGATCTCTTCACAACTGTACAAAATTGCACGAAAATGTCAAACCATCTTTTCAACTTTACATTTCCTTCTTACCTATCGCTACTCTAATCCCCAAGAATACTAAAATCACAATGTGCCGACCAATTTAACCTCGATTTCGTCTCACATTTTCAATGACTCGAACTTCTGTCCAAGAATTCGACCAGGAAACTTACGAATCAAAGAAAGCGACCTCGACTCGAAGACTGACCGCGATCCACGAGCAGAAAATTCTTGAGGACCTCGCATTCGAGTCCAGAAATGCATGAAAATCAGTCTCAAATGCCGTTTCGCTCGTCCCGAGCGCCGAACGTTTGGCAAAACTCGCGTGGCCCAGATTTTCGTCCGGATTAATTAACGCGTCCCTGATTAATTATCCAAGCGAGACGGTCACCTGATCGATTTTAGCGGGCAAGGACAGCGTGAATCTTATTGAACGAACAATTCGCGTGTCTTCACGTTTGCACGCGTGTTCGGACCAAATATAATGTATTCACAAAACCAGTTGGAAGGATACGAAATTTTTAAACAAAGTTTTGTAGCCATCGATTTCGAAACTATGTTTGGTTCTTATCTCCTTTTTAACGCTAAAACTACCAAAGCGGTCAAAATGACCCGGCTTGTAATTTCTGCTAGAAATTATATAAATTTACAACGATTCAATTTGGACAATTTTTCGTGATTTTCTGTGAAAAATATAGCTAAAGATTTCTCCTCCTTACTTTATGTATTTCTTTTTTTTTTAGAATACCTATCATTTTTATTCCTTTGGATACAAATAGGTCTATTTTAATCGTCGGTAGGTTTAGTGTTAACAGATTGAGGACGGGTGACGAGATTTCTCGTGTTTTGTATTTCAGATCTTGAAAAGATGAGAATAAGAAACGACGATATATGAAAGGTTGCTTTTAAAAAGTTATTCGGTTCAAATTTTAATTTAACAGCTGTGTTTAGAATACAATTTGTTCTCGAAAGTATATAACCAAGAATTTATTCGATCGTAACTTTATATTCCCTGGTAAGTTTTACAGAAACAAGGTCCCGTCGTCAATGTGTTAAATTAAAAATGTGAGCTTCCCCTCACGGTTACTCATCGTCACTCGAAACCCTACTCTTGATTCAATCCACGCGATCCAGAGCCTGTTAACAGCAAAGCTTCTCCGATTCCTCCATCGTTTAAGCATCGTTTAAAAAATTTCTTCTTAAAAATCCTCCTACGATCCTCCTTTTTTTTTTTTTTTTTCGTCATCCACTGTTTACATTATTTTACTCGACCGCTCTCGAAGGAGTCAAGTTGTATTCAGCCAAGGCTCGCCTCTGAGAAACAAAAATGGCCATCGCTATGGCATTTCCCAGCCTGGCAAGTTGAACAATCGTTCGGCGAACAAGTCGATACCGATTTCTCCGGCGGATCGCGAGACGCAGCGCGCTCGACGCGACCGTTCAAGGAGGCTTCTCACGCTAGACGAACTGCGACGGCGTTTTCCAGCAGCTCGCGCAACACGGAAGGGCGCTCTTCAGCGTGTCCTTGAAGGCCTCGCGGAAGTCGCGGTTGAAGTAGGCGTAGATCAGCGGGTTCAAGGCGCTGTTGAAGTAACCTATCCAGAAGAGGACGGACACCACCGTGTCTGGACAGTAACAGGCCTCGCCGCAAAGGGACGTTGTCAGGTACCTGAAAAATAAAAATATTAATAGGTTAATTCGGTGTTTCGAAGAGAATAGTGGAATTTTTCTCGATCCTTTCGCTGCGGACAATTTCGAAAGACAATTGTTCTTGTATACAGGGCGAGACGATTCTGGATTGTATCGATTGCCGTCAGGGGCTGATTTTGAAGCGGATATTTCATTAACGCGTTAAACGTCACGCCGATTTTGGTCGACTTTCCGTTAGGCTGTGTGCTGTGATACTAATTAAAAAAAAAAATTGGTCGCAAAATAGTTAAATAATTGTAAAAGCTTGCAAAGGAAAGTGGTATCTTTGTTTAATGGGATTTAACAGAACCCATTGATGAATTACAAGGTATTGTTTTTTGAAATTGATATGGTCAGTCTTTGGAAACTAGCGAAGCCTAAACGAAAATATCAGCGACGGTCCACAGGGACCGGTGTGGCGTTTAACGTGTTAAACACATTTTGTAAATGTTTCTACGTCTATGTGGATGTCTGAGATATCATTTTGAAGTTTATAGAAGAGTTCTTGTTCTTAAGAAAAAATGCATCGAATGTAATGATGAGTGCTTTGATTAATAAAATTTACCTAACGACGATTAGACTGTATCTACTTTCAGGAAATAATTCAAAAGAATAGATATTTGAAAAAAAAATATATATATATATAAAATGCGAGGGAAATACATGTTTATTTCGTTATTATATTCGCTGGAGAAAATCATAAGAAATTCTTAAAAATCCAGCACTGTGAATTTATAGAATTTATAGGATTTATAGAATTTATATGAGAAATTTCGAACCATTTTGAGGAGTCCGGTAAAGGAAGGTTATTTTTATATCTCAGAAAATATAAAGCATCAAAAAATGGAAATATATTCTATACGTGTAACCCTTTTACTGTCAGCAGACTGGTCTATCGACTCCAGGTAGAAATCAATACTGAAAATAATTTAATATTTAGAAGCTTGATATTTGCTTCTTTGTTAATTCCTTCGTAAAACGGCAAATATGAAATCATTGCTGTTTTTATGTATACCGTAAATTTGAAGCTGACGGCAAAAGAGTTAATCAGATTCCATGAATGGAGCGTGGAATTATATTTCTCGATACAATTCTGTTTCAATAAATTCACAAGACAGTGAATCGAGCCCCATTTTCTTTCGATCTTAATTAATTCTCTATTTTAGAATAACAAAGTGCTGTTCGAGGTAATTTTTTCAGGGAAACCAATTTCAAGCGATTGAAAAGAGTTTCATCTAGGCCCCAATTAAATAAATTCCCCGGTTGAAACGAAAGTCCTTGAAGCTCATCGAGAATGGGGTTCGAAAGGCCGCAGTAAATGCAGATATACCACGAGTACAGCTCTTCTAATTTTCACAGAAACCTCATCATTATGTTCCTCGTCCGCAAATTGTAACGTAAATACAGCGATCAATTAATTCACGTTTAACTGTATAATAGTGTCCGGAATTATATTCCTCGTTTGTAATTCGACGCGAAAAGTGAACAAGGAGCTTGTTAATTATCAGGCAGCCATAATTGGTCCTTCGAGTACTTCGGTCTCTGAATTTCTTTCTTTTTATCTTTTTTACTATTATAATTTTCATCAATTCCCATTCGTCCCTTTTGTCGGTTTAACACATTTTCCACGCGGAGAAACGAATAAATAGTATACCTTGAGCATTGCTCTGTTATTTCTAAATACTGCAAAAAAATCTTATCTTCAAACGTGGAAAAATTTTCTTTTACTTTTAATAAAAGAATTTGCTAATTTAAATTCTTATCTTTTCATCGTATTGATTTTTTACCACCGAGTTAATTTGACACCGAGGGGTAAATTAACTTTTCCAGGTACCGCTTTCTTTTTTTAGGTGAGAAAAGAATGGTCTAGTTTTTTGTTCAATTGTGTGTTAATCATTTTAAAACGATAATAGCTGAATAAAGTAAAATGTATTTAAAAATAGTAGAAATGTATTTTAAATAATAAAAATGTATTTAAAAATAATGAAAGTGTATTTAAAAATAATAAAAGTGTATTTAAAAATAAAGTAAAATGTATTTAAAAATAATGAAAGTGTATTTTAAATAATAAAAATGTATTTAAAAATAATGGAAGTGTATTTAAAAATAATAAAAGTGTATTTAAAAATAATAAAAGTG
>SMSQ01010054.1:27555-43616 GCA_019453375.1 Ctenoplectra terminalis | reverse complement strand
TTTTTTTTTTTTTTTTTAACGAATCCAACGCTATCAAAACAGCCAAATTATTAGTTTCCAAGCGAAACCGGTGAAATAAATAACGATTCAAATCTTGTAAGGTACTAATTGATATCAATTTCTCCTTCTTTTTTCTGTTTCAGGTAAGTTCTGAGAAGTTTACGCTGATCGATAAATTTATCTGGATTTGTGAGTACGATAAATATAAATTGTTCGAATTAAATTGGGACTGGTTCCGTTGGAGAATCGTGCATGGGTTAAATTTGGCCGCCGGTTTTATTTGTTCGAACACGATCCTGGAGAACTTGGCATTTTCAGTCGCTCGTGTTATTCTGTTATACGTTTTCGGAAAAATTGTAATTAAATTCTAATATCGATAGTAAATTTGGTTTCTTTTTTTTTCATTTTGCAAATAAGTCTCCTCTTGAATCTGTTTGATCGTTTAACTCTTTGCACTCCACTGGTATAACTATGACACGTGTAATTTTCTTCAGAGTTTAAGTTTTATATTTTCGTCAATTCAAATTTTTTTTTCATATTAAAACGAAGCACAGTAACCGAATAAATAATTTCTTTCTCGTTCGAAGCAATAGTTCTGTGAAACTTAAAAGAAGTTTAGAAATGCAAAGAGTTAATATTCCATAATTATTGAAATACGTACTATCGATTCGTTTCGCTAATATCGACAGTAAATTTGGTTTCCCTTTTTTTTTTAATTTTGCAAATAAGTCTTCTCTTGTATCTGCTTGTTTAATATGTACGATAATAAAAATGGTCACAGAGCTGGGAACATATTTGTCGTCAAACAGAGGAATAATTAAAATATGATTTAATTAATTGGGAAAAAAATGGTTTAGAAAATTGAATAAAAAATTGACGGATCGTACGTTGAACGTGGTGTTTGAAGAAAATCGACAAACAGAGGTGTAATAATTTTTATATGTAGTTTACTTTTCGTTTTTAATAGAGTATCATATTTTCTATTTATTCAAAATTTAGTGGTCTTCAAATTTGGCTTTTTCTAAATTTTCCATGCGAATCACGAATGTTTCCATAATCACACCTCGTTTGCGGAGATTTCTAAATAGTTTTCTTTTATTTTACTTTCTGGTATGCACAAAATTTTTAATGTAATTTATATTGTATTTGCGATTTTGCAAAAATTGTCAGTAGTATAACTATAAGCCGTTTTATTTGTTTTATTATTTATTATATTAATACTGACCGGTCTCTCCCGGTGGTCAAATTATTATTTGCTTATTATATACATTCTTTATATTTTTATTTCCTCAAATTTTCCATAAATGCATAAAAATCCAGCCTATGTATTACACACTTTAACCGCAAGAATTGGAATGGTTTCAAATCGAATTTCGATAATCGAAAATCTCGCATCGAAAAGATATCTCATTATACCTCGAGATAGCGGCATATTTGAAAAGTTTAAACTCGTGTTATTTATTTTTAAAAGCAAAGATTCTGTTATTTATAACCAAACAGTTTAAGTTGAGCTCATAATTAATTTAAAATTAGAAATCGTGTTAACCAGTTATTTTCTCAATCTCCTACATAAATGTCTATCATTTTCCCTTTCGAAGTTCCATGGGAAAAGTTAAACGATCGTTCTGAACGTTCGTTTGAAACGTTCGATTTTTTGTGAAAAGAGAACCTTTTATGATATCAAGAAAAATTGTCACAGCCGACACCGATGATCCATAAATGTCTACCGCCGCCTCGAAGCCCGTGTGGACCAAATCGTGCGACACACAGGTTCTTCTTGAGAAGTAGCTATTATAAATCACACCATGGGCCGCGATCACAGACAGTCTCGATTCAGCGTTCGATTAAACGATAACGTGTCCTCTCGCCATAGCATATTTAGATATTCACCGGCCGTCACGGAGATATTTCAGTCGATCTAACCTCCGGCAAACGCGTCGTGGATTCATTTTTCCCCAGGCGGCGTCACGTACGTGACGAGAGGAAGCTGTCACGCGTCTTGCACGCCAATCTTTTTTTCGAATTCTCGTGAACCTCGTAAATTTTTGGACACTTGGCCTCGGCGGAGAGTTAAAATTAGCGAGAAATATGGTAGAGCGAGCGGGGAATTGGGTTACATTAAATTTGAAGGACCTAAGAGTACAGTTGGCTCATAGGTAAACAGTTTAATTCGTTGGAAAGAGAATTTTTATTTAACTGGAATTAAAAAATGTTACACTAAAGCAATGCACGTGTGGGGAATATTGTTTTAATTGTTTTATGAAACTTAGAGGATAGAGGGTTAGAGATATTGTAATATAGCTGTAGAAATTTGTTCTTGGTAATATTTAAATTTAAAGAAAAAAAAAATAGTAAGTACAGAGAAAATTTAATAGGAATATTAAAAAATATTAATATAATAGATATTAATATAAAAAATACTAAAATAATAATAAAGAATATTAATCGAAGAAAATTCTTAGATAATTAGTCAAATATAGAGAAAATTTAACAGTAATAATAAAAAATACTAAAATAATAGTAAAGAATATTAATCGAAGAAAATTCTTAGAAAATTAGTCAAATACAGAGAAAATTTAACAGTAATAATAAAAAATACTAATATAATAGATACTAATATAAAAAATACTAAAATTATAATAAAGAATATTAATCGAAGAAAATTCATAGAAAATTAGTCAAATAGAGAAAAAATTTAACAGTAATAATAAAAAATACTAAAATAATAATAAAGAATATTAATCAAAGAAAATTCTTAGAAAATAAATTAAATACTTCGAAAGAAAGAATTTTCCCCAATTTCCAAAGAAACAAACCTTCAACATAAAATTCCAATTATATTTATTTAAAAATTAGGAAACCTCCGAGAAAAGAATACAAAACACTATTAAATCAAAAACGACCCAAGTATTGCAATAAATTAAAAAGATATTACACTCGAAAGAAATACATGTCCATGTAATCAAACTGGAAGCAGCACAATCCTTCTCACACATATTTTTATTCCCAGCGTATTATTTTCTTTCCGATTATTCGCATCGATCAATTAAACTTAATTACTCGCATCAATCAATTAAATTTGATCATTCGCATTAATCAATTAACTTCGATTACTCGCATAATCCCATTTCTTGACGATAGATAACCCAAGCGAAAGTCCTCCTTGCCCCCAAACCGTCGGAAGCGAAATCTTTCCAGCTCCCTGCACCACCCGAGCAGGTTCAAAAAACGAGGAAGAAACATTATACAAAAATTCCTATCTAAAAGTAAAATGAAGACTGCAGTTCGAACGAAGATTAAAGCAAAATCCGATCTCCATCCAGCCCGATGATCAAGCCTCGCCAATATTCCAACGGCCTCCCAAAATCGCAATCTAAAAATCCACCCCACGTCCAGCCTCCCTCCATAGCCTGTCAAACTTTCTGTCCTACACCATCCGACTAACAGTCTTTAATATTTTTCTCCCAGCCTGGCTCCTGCGAAATTATTCAAAAGGGACGCGACACACGCCGGTTCCTTTACATCGGTGTATCTCGCGAGACGGTTGCAGCGCTGCATTAGCATAATATTGGTTCCGAAATATGAGAGAATGGGGACAGGCTGGCTTGGAAAAGGGGTTCAAGGCTGACGAGAGGGGCCGCTGCTTCTCAGCCATTCGCCAATAATGCATAAAAGATAAGAGAAGGCTAGCCGGCGGGACAACGGGACTGGGAAACTTACGCGCGTTCGACGATGGGACCGGAAGAAAAAGGTGGCGGCCGTGGAAGCGGAGAAAGTTCCTCGAAGAAACTCGCTAGTCCGTCTCCTCTGCTTCAAAGTTATTCAGAAGAATTATTGAAAGTCTTCGACCGTCTGGAGCCACCGCCATCCCTCGAGATCCTCGACGGGGTCTTCTTCAGCCAGCTGGCTGCAGTTTTGCCAGAGGTAGCGGCGAGATAAGGCGGCCACCGCCTCTCTTGCGCCCACTTCCGGTCTAATGAATGGGATCTTAATGGATGCCGCGTTGTTTACGATCCGAGTTTCTCCGATTAATTACCGGCCGTAGACGTGGCGCCGGTTAACACGGTGAACGGCCAACTTTCTGGAAGGCTGCCGCGATCATCTAACCGTGAACGGTGAAAAAGAAAGATGGCCGGGCGGGAAGGAGGGCCTCGAGATGGCGCGATGTCCGAGAGAAACAGTTCGTCGAACGTAGGATCTCGAGCTCAACTGGCGAGAACAACTTTTCGCGGCGGATCCTTGGCAATTTCTAACAAATTTTTTCTTCTTCTTATCCGTTCGTTCCATCCCGCTTCGCGTTGAACGCGGACCTGGAAATTCCGGTGGCAGCCCCGAGCGCTGCTGCGATTGATCAACGGAGTTTTCGACTTTGTGGAAACAGGCTACTCTTCGAAGCAGTTTGATGTTTCTGGTTTTTTTTTGCTTCGTTTCTGTGGTTTCTTGTTTGGTGTTGGTTTGTCTTGCGGTGATAGGAGGTTGGGATGGGGTGCAGCGTTTTTTTTTCTTTTTTGGTGGGTTTCATGGGAGCGTGGTTAGGTCGGGGATGGGTGGAGATGGTTATGGGGTAATATTGAAAAATATAATCTCTGTTTGGTCCTGTTAAATGTATATTTTTTGTATTTTAAAAATAGTCAGTGAAGACTAGTTTGATGTTATTTTTAATTTAGGACAGTGTTCGTGTTCTTTTTGTATTAAATACTGGTAAATTGTTGGAGGTATTATAATCTGTTTGGTCCTGTTAAACGTATTTTTTGGGGGCTTTAAAAATAGTCAGTGAAAATTAGTTTGATGTTATTTTTAATTTAGGACAGTGTTCGTGTTCTTTTTGTATTAAATATTGGTAAACTGTTGGAAATATAATCTGCGTTTGGCTCTGTTGATTATAATTTTTTTTTATTTTTAAAACAGTCACCGAAGATTAGTTTGCTGTCGTTTTAAACGTCGGACAGTATTCCTGTTGTTTTTATATTAAAAACTGACAGGCTGTTAAGAGTATTATACTCTCCGCTTTATTGTGTTCATTATAATTTTGTTTTTGTGTTTTGAAACTGTTAATGGAGATCTGTTTACTGTTATTTTAAACATGGCGGTATTACACAGGATGGTATTTATGTTCTTTTCATGTTAGAAATTGACAAAATTCCGTTTGATTATGTTGAAAATATTTATTGAAGATTAGTGTATTATTATTTTAAACATAGGACGGTATTTATGTTCTTTTCATATTAGAAATTGACAAAACTCTGTTTGATTGTGTTAAAAATATTTATTGAAGATTAATGTAATATTATTTTAAACATAGGACGGTATTTATGTTCTTTTCATATTAAAAATTGACAAAACTCTGTTTGATTGTGTTAAAAACATTTATTGAAGATTAATGTAATATTATTTTAAACATAGGACGGTATTTATGTTCTTTTCATATTAAAAATTGACAAAACTCCGTTTGATTGTGTTCAGAACAATTACTGAAGATAGAAAATATTATTTTAAACATACGATAACATTCGTACCCTTTCTATATTAAAAAATGACAAACAATTGTGCTTACTATTAACAAACATAGCATCTCTGCTCAATCACTTAATTTTCTACAGACAAATTCAGAAAAGGAAGATCAACGTATCCCAAATTTGCAATAAACAATTTTGAAAGCCTTCATACAAAATTTATTCATACAAAACCTAACATTAGAAATCTTTCTCGATGAACATATCTTCAATCCTCCAAGCAGCACCAACTCAACTTCTAACCATCCCCCAACCTCAGACTCTTACTAAAACAACATCAAAACTATCCCAAACAATTTTAATTCAATTCCCAATGGAAGATTAAAGAAATACCTAAAAAAAAAAAAAAAAATTCCAAAGATCCCGCGTAAGAAGTTGCCATGGAAAATAGAAGAAAGAAGACACATTACCGCGACACCGTAAAGGGTGCATGAATGAAGTTCAACAAGCGCGGCGATAGGAAGCTGAATTGCCTGTCCGCGGCAGAAAGAGAAAAGGCCAAACAAAGTTGTTATCGGTTAATGCCACAGAATCCGCTGCAACTGGTTTCTTCAGCTGTGGCTCACGGACGAGAATCTAACGCGTGTACCTATTCATATCTCCTCTTCCTCCATTCCTTCTCACCGTTGTCCGTTTGTTCATCGTGCTTCTTTTCGCGACGCGGTTCACGAAATTTTCGTGGAACCCGCCGGGAATACGCACGGCAGATAAAAGCCCGGTTCCTTCCATGGATGCGCCGACAATAAAAGTAGAATTCACCGTTTCCGTGTACCACTGCTGGGATTTCTCTACCGATACCCCTGGACAATCGTGCCTTTATCTTCTTTGCATAGGATCGGGTTGTTTGGGGTTTAGGGATTGCCTGGCATTCTGTATGCATATTTTTGTGTATTTCGCCAATGCTCTTGGAAATTTTGAATAATTCAGGACGTCAGCTTTGGGTTGAAATTTTCCAACATCTTTCGTCCAGTTGGTATCTATGACGTTTAGGTGATTTTTATCACTTTTATTGCTGTAACATTGTATATGGAATGTATGGAAAATTATCTTTGGTCGTTCGAATTATTACTAAATAGGTTGATAAGGATGTATACGTAGCGATTGATTTTTTAGTATCGCGATAATAATTAAATTCTGTGATGAGCGATTCCGAAACCGAAAACATCCCTTTGATCTCATGGTCAGGCAATTCGTCCGACTCGAATGCCATAGAAAATGTCCGGAGCCTACTCGGAATACTAGTTTACGACTCTCCGAGCAGCGCGTTATCCGAGTTGAGAACAAAAATTACAGATATTTGGGAAAATAATGAAGATACGGAGCATGCCGGAAAGGATTCAAGCTGTCGTCAGAGCAACGGGTGGAAATACAAAATACTAACGTGTGTTAACACTTTAACGACCGCATGTTTGCGCAGCGAAACGTCGCCAGGGGCCGGCAATATTTTTGAAGAATTAATTTAAAAATACTTTACGTAAATTCACGAAATAATTCAACATTATTATACAACAATATTTTTCCTTTGCGTGGTAACTATTAAAACGTACAAATATAAAAGAAAATTCATGACAACATAATAAAATTAGCTGCTTTTTATGATATAATACGTGTAAATAAACGTGATTTATCGGGGTTATTAAAAAAAAGCATTAAAATATATTATGGTTTAATTATAATATATTTTTTTATTAAAAATAAAATAACTCCATTTTAACTAAATTCTGCATTCTAAATTCAAGCTTTGCAAATGGCTTGCCAATGGTACCACGTGAGAGTCACCGGCAAATAAAGACTGGCCTATCAATGGCACCACGTTGGTGTCACCGGTCGTGAAAGTGTTAATAACGTTATATACAATAGTAGTGTATTATGTTAGTTGTTGATAAATTGTATAATTACAATTTGAACAGGCCTTTTAACACTAGAACTACCGACGATTAAAGCATACTTATTTCTACCGAGAAAATCGTAGTGAAAGGTATATAAAAAAATACGCAATGCAAGGGAAACAAAGCTTTATGTACTTTTTTAACAGAAAATCACTGAAAATTGTCTGTGAGATGCCATAGTAAATTTATAAAATTTCTGTAAAAAATTAGGAATGGGTCATTTTGACCACTTTGGTAGTTCTAGTGTTAATTTTACGGAAAACGTGAGAAATGCAGAAAATTTGTAGTGGTCCTAACTCGATGGCCAGGGACTGTAGTTGTGGCTAATTTTGGGAGATATCTGTTTCTGTTTCACGGATAAATTATTTATTTAACCACCTAAAGCATACCAAATTGTATTACAAACTCATACGAACTCAGACAAGTGGTTGATTCGACTGTAAAAAAATTTTTTTTTTATTTACAAACAGATTTAAGATAAAGAAAGATTTATGTTACAGTTAGAAAATAATAGTAGTATCTCTTAATTAGCGTTACACAGAACTTTAAATTATATCATCTTGCAATTTTACTAAAATTCTATTTCGACGAACATTACATTCAAAGCTTACGTACGATGCTTAACACTAGATTTACGGAACCCGTCAATTTGACTCAGTTCAGATTTCGTGCTTAACCCATTGCCGCACACTTTTTATTTCGAAGTGGCGCTCAGAAACACACTTTTTTTTTCAATTGTTTATGTCTATCAGATGAAATTGAGTGTAACTTGTATATTTGGAAGTGAAAATTATCACATTTGGCCACAGTTTTATTACTCAATAATTAACAAGTGTGTGCATTAGAACANTGTCGATGTTTTGATGCGATTTTTTTTTTTTTTTGTCTTTTTATGTGTGTGTGTTTGGATTCTTCGGATGTGAGTTGTAGGAGAGAGTTGGTTGGGGTTTTGATGGAGTTAATTTATCTGTGAATATAGAGCTTTTGTTTTTCTTGTGGTTTTGTAGATGGGATGTGAGGAAGGTAGATTTAATTGTTTTCGTGTGGTTGTTGGTTTGTTTTAGCTTTGGTTGGTATAAAGGTAGAAGAGACGTGTAATATGTTTTGTTTTGTTTTGTTTTTTCGGTGTAAAGGTAGAAGAGATGTGTAAAATGTTTTTCTTTTGACAAAAATTTGACGGCCATAGCCGTCATTTGCGGCAATGGGTTAAGTTCAACAATAATGCGCGCGGAAAGTGTAAACACAAAATATAATTTATACACGAAAAGTGTGCTAAATAAATCTCTGCCAATAGAAATCTATTAATTCGAAGTAAACTGAACCAATAATATAAAAAATTTGTATCTCAATGTACCCGTCAAAACGAGCCGATCTATGTCCGTAAACCTAGTGTTAAAAAAAAAAGCTCGCCATCGCACAACTCACCCTGCGAAACAAGAAACACTTTTATCAAAAAACGAACCAACACACCCACCTACGCTCCCATCAATTATTCCTTCAATTTCCGACCATCTTTCCAACGTCTCCCATCCACCCCCGACAAAAAAAAGAAAAACGAAAGAAGAAAAAAAAATAAAACACGCCATTCCATTACACGTGTCCCTACGCCAAAGACATTTCCATTTACATTTACCAGACCCGTGTAAAATTCCAGCAAATTCGCGATCAAAGAAACAATTTCGCCAGGGGGTGGCTCCCAGGTCGAAGGGCGGCACAAAGGGCCGATCGCTACTCGATATCGCTCTGGTAACTCGATTCTGGCAGCTTTTCATATTTATAAGCGCCCCGGCGAGGCCTGGAACACGCGAAGAACCATTTTTCCGGCCCTGTTCGCCAGTTGGCGCGACCGAAAACAGAAAGAGACGAGGGAAAATGGATCAACCCCGATCGTTGGACGCGCATCGTACGCGTGTGCGTCTCTCAGCGCATCACCGGTGCGGCCAGCCCTCGTGCAACATTACCAGGTACGAAATTATTGTACGATACACAAAGGATAACCGCGGTCTCTCGATGATAGCCAGTACCCGCGTCGGAAAGGGTTAGCAGAGCATACTGAAGTGCTTTTCCATTGGTCCGGGGGAACACGGTTGCAGCGTGTTTGCAGTGTTCAGAATGGACGAAGGACCCCATTGTCCCGGAGAGCTTGTTTCTATGCAGATGAGATATACGAGCACCGACGGATGGACAGACGGACGGACGGAGATCCTCTTTCCTTCGTTTCTACATGCTTCTACAACTCGTCGCTCTCCGCGTGTTTCTCTTCACCCTTTCCCATCGGTGTTCCCGGCCAGTTCTCGTCCGGCTTGTTCACGCGTGAGCTTCGTGCCCGTTGTTCGATGGGTTTCAACGAGGAACCAAGCGAGGCGGTTTATTACTGTGACCGTAATAAAGAATTAAGGCGAACACCGGTGCAAAAATATGGCCGTTTAGGGGCGCTTTCGTAACCTCGTTCCGGGGTGGTTTAAGCCAGCCTCGAGCGGTAATTCGTGGTACTGCGCGGACGCCCTTTTCGACCTGATGGGTTTTAAGGGATTTTTGTTACACTTTTTTTTTTGTTTCGCGGCAAGGACTGAGGGGGATACGTATGTCGATGTTTTGATGCGATTTTTTTTTTTTTTTGTCTTTTTATGTGTGTGTGTTTGGATTCTTCGGATGTGAGTTGTAGGAGAGAGTTGGTTGGGGTTTTGATGGAGTTAATTTATCTGTGAATATAGAGCTTTTGTTTTTCTTGTGGTTTTGTAGATGGGATGTGAGGAAGGTAGATTTAATTGTTTTCGTGTGATTGTTGGTTTGTTTTAGCTTTGGTTGGTATAAAGGTAGAAAAGATGTATAAAATGCTTTTTTTTCTTTTTTTTATATAAAGGTAGAAAAGATGTATAAAATGCTTTTTTTTCTTTTTTTTATATAAAGGTAGAAAAGATGTATAAAATATATTTTTCTTTTTTTTTCGATACAAAGGTAGAAAATATGTAGGAAATATTTTTTTCCTTTTTTTTGGATATAAAGGTAGAAAATATGTATGAAATATTTTTCTTTTCCTTTTTTCGATTTGAAGGCAGAAAGGATGAATAAAATTTTTTTTTTTTATATATGAGGATTTAATGTCGCATTGATATCTTGTCATTAGCGACAAGGTATTTTGTAAAGGTTCGTTTAAATTTTGTTGAAAAGATTAGTGTCGATTGAGTATTTGATATTTTTAAAAGATGCGTAAAGTATTTTGTTTGGAAATGAGAGGAAATATTCAAAAGATTTTAGTTTGTAAGAAGTGATGAAGGTACTAGAATATTCTGTTTTGGAATAAGTGAAAGAAATATGTAAATAATTCTGTTTAATAAATAAAGAATTGTAAAGGTTATAAAATATTCTACTTAGGAATAGTAAAAAACGAAAAGAAAATCGACAAAATATTCTATGTTTTTATTTGAAAATTTTTAGAAAAATTCGCATAGATTAATTTCTCTTTGGAATAAGTAAAAGAAGTACCGAATCATTCTACTTGGTAAATATAGAAAGAAAAAATGTATAAGATATTCTTCTTATGAATATCAAATGAGGGAAAAAATCCATAAATGGAATTTCTGGGACACTTTTATTATAAAATGTTTCTACCAAAAATACCAAGAAAATTTTTACAAAAATTCATACAGATTAATTTCTTCTATATAAAATAAAATAAATACTGAATCATTCCAAGAAAAGAAACTAAAAAGTGAGACAAGAAAAAATCCACGAAACATTTTATTTAGCAATAAGTAGAATAAACATTTTTATTACAAAATTTTTACAAAAATTCGTACCGAATAATTTCTAATTTTCAACGAAATTTAAAGTCTTTTTAAAACAAATTTACACGCCATCTTCTATTTTATCTGTGACATCCCCGACAGTCGTTACATTCCTTCGCATTTTATCGGAGGGAAATGTTGTACTACAACTGTTCATTTTGTAGAACTCGAGTATCCCATCGTTACCCATGTCAGGATTTCATCTCGAATCCTTACTTTCGATCATAGATCTCTTATCGAGAAACATCAATACCTGTCCTGGTCGATATCCTTTCACAAAACTCTCATGTTTCTTTAGCTATCGAGACATCAGGTCGTTACAAACAGGTCTGAGACCCTACAAGTTCGACAACGCTGATCTGCTTTCCCCAATGGTTGTAAATTTACCTCAGGTGAAATAGGTTCAACTTGTCTGTCATTATATTAGATCGGACTGGTCATTGATGTGGAAATTTTGTCTCGTTTCGTGATGAAGAAACGGTGTACCTGAGAAGAATATCTGATCTCAGGTTTAACTAATCTCGTGCAGAGTATTAGGTTGCTGAATGAATTCTGTTCTTTAATTTCTTAATTAATGTAGAATTTGTTTTTTATAGATTCTGTATATTATTTCTACCTACTTACAATAATAATTATATATAGTTATACTATGATTAATATCGCTTGGCTTCAAACGTTACAGAATATATAAGTACATTTTTATTTGAGGTTAATGAGTATTGATAGTAAACAGTGATAGATGTTTCTATAAACACAATAATATTTGGGTGTTTAATAATTTTCTAACTTGTAAGAGATGTTTAACAGAAAATCATGGAAAATTGGCCAAAAAGCACCGTAATAAATTAAAGCAATTTCTGTAAGACTATTGTAAAGTTATTTATTTATATATTAACTCTATAACTACTTTCAATTAGAAACCTACACAGCAAAGATTCATCATTTCATCGAATTTTTATTCACAAAAAAAAAATTCCATTATTATTTATTTATATATCAATTCTATAACTACTTTCAATTAGAAATTAATTTTTTCAACTTCCTAACCACTTTGGTAATCCCAGTACTAAAACATAACAAACATACAGTAAAGATTCATCATTTCACCTAATTTTTATTCCAAAAAAAAAAAACAAAGATTCCATTATTATTTATTTATACACTAATTCCATAACCCTATCTTTAATTACAAATTAATTCTTTCAACTTCTTCCCCACTCCGCTAGTTCTACCATTAAAACACACGAGTAACAATCATACACCAAAGATCCATCGTTTCAACCAATTTTTATTCTCCCCCCCAAAAAAATTCCATTATTCAAAAAGCATGATTATCTCTCCCAAACGAGAGAGTAGAAAAATCTAAAGAATCCCCATCAAAATTAACCCCGAACCACCGGATATCCAACCATGTGTCCATTCATCAGCCCTGACATCTCGAAAATGCCACGTTACCATCACTTCAACCAACCCCCGCGAATCCTCCGCCCACCCTTTGCTCTCTTTCTCGGTGCACCAGTCCGATCTCCGGTCCGCCACGTTAACGTTCCCATCTTTCCATCATTTCCTCCTCTCTGGTGTCCCGTCTGGCTCGCCCCCATCCTCGTTCCAGGACACTGGTTCCGTTCTGTTCCCCTTATTCAGCCGTCGCGGAAACAGAGACGAGGAGCCGAAGAGAGGAAAGTCGTGGCCGTGAAAGAGGAGGACGAAACCGACTGCCGACCGAGGCTCTTTCCTCTCCGTTGGCTGGAAAAAAGAGCGAGAATGCGCGGGGATGCGCGAACCACCCCACGTCCGCGACAGTTGCTAATAAGGAGGCTGGCTTCCGCCGTCGCGATCTCTTGACTTCTGGCACAGCGAACTGAAAAATAGACCGGCTGTTCCAGCGCGGAGATGAAGAGAAAAGAAAAGAAAATTATGAAAACGGGAGATACGAAGCGGTCGAGGGTTGTATATTGTCCGTCGCGGGACAGCTTGTTATTTCTATGCAGATTCGAGCCGCGGATTCGCGGTGATAGGATTTTAATCGAGAGCCGGCCAGACCCAATTCGAACGGCGGCGGTTGCTAGGAATTAATATCGCGATGGCATTAGCGGCATTAGAGTGGCCGTTTGCATGGTTAACAGCTGATTTAATTAAACTCGACTCGCTTCTCGATACACCGGATGGGTAGGATCTCTGCGCGTGATTTGGATTTTAATTCTGGTTTTAGTTTGGCGGGATAGAGCGGCGTTAGGTGTTCGCGTGGAGTGAGTAATTGTAAAGTGGACGACGAATAAATTATTTTGTAACCGTGGAATTGATTGAGCTTATATTTTAGGGATATTGTAAGGTAGGGGTGAATGGTAAGATTTTTATTTGGAATTGTTGATGGTTTTTTTTCTTTCTTTCTTGTTTCGTGCAATATAAATTAATTGTTTTGTTGGAATTGGTGTAAATAAGCAAGTTTAGCAAAAATTAATCGTGCGTATGTTACCAATTGTATTTTAAAATTATTGTAACAAAAAATAGTTGGAATGTTCAAATAACTAATAATTAATTTGGTTACGATTGGAAGCTACTGAAAAGTCACTGAATTATTTTTAATTATTGTTATAGTCTTAGTCTTATCTTAGTCTTATATATTATCTTAATATATTATTGTATTATATTATATTATAATAAGACTATAATAATAATTCAAAATAATTAAAAACAATTAAAAATAATTCAGTGTATTATAATAAGACTGTAATAATAATTCAAAATAATTCAGTATATTATAATAAGCCTATAATAATAATTCAAAATAATTAAAAACAATTCAAAATAATTCAGTGTATTATAATAAGGCTATAATAGTAATTAAAAATAATTCAATATATATTCTTAATCTATTATTACAGCTATAATCATCATTATTGCTACAAATTATTACAGTCAATCTTTAATCGACTCTAAGATCTCTCAACAAATTAACACAGATCTTCTTCCAACCTTTTAAAAAATTAATAAAATCTATATAAACGTCCGTACCATTTCTCTAATAGAAGTACTGTTATTCCAAGAGGAAATTCAATTGCTACTCGTAATTCCGTTTCTCTATTTACGAGAAAAATACGGTCATTGTTCGTCTTCATAATTTTCTATCACCCAAGGGAGCGCCGTACGTTTGTAATTTGACGGTAATGGCACGACGACAGTCTTGAGAAGGGCACTGACGAGCACGCGAAAGGATTTCCATCGTGTCGAGATGTTTCTTGGCAACGGCGTGGGTGTCTCGAGTGAACGTTGCACGAGTCGCTTTGCATATATCGGCGACCATTGTGCCGGGCTTTGATGTATGCTCGCGCGTCTCGGACACGCTGACGAATGAGCCGAGTTAATGGAAAGGTTGTGTTTAAGCGACTTAATGACTGTTGATCGATTGCCCATCTTCGTCATTTCTAGCTTATTGAGTTACTCATTTTTGTCCGGGAACTGTTCAATTTTTTATTCGATTAAGAAGCTTCGAACCTGTTAACGTGCGACGTGGGTGTTCGGACGTTAGTAAGTTCGCAGATATTAGAGAGACCGTTAGACTTGGATGAGGTACACATTTGGATATTTGAAAGTTTCGTCATTTTCTTTAATTTGGATTATGTAGAATTTAACAACGGGGAATTTCAGGAATTATGAATGTATTGATTTAAAAGTTTAGGAAGATTTGAAGTCAGGGATTTGGAAAACTATTCAATTAAAAATTCAAGGTCTCCGAGATTTAAGAATTTTAATACTCACGAAGCAAAGAAATTCGAAGGCTTTAAAATTCAAAGAGCTTAACAATCATAGGTCTTTAAAAATCACAAAATTCAAGAATTAAAAAATTTTAGAATCCCTGAAAAATATGGGGGACTTAGGAAACCACAGAATTGATCGGAGTCTCCACAATTTAAGATTTTTAATACTCATAGAGCAAAGAAATTCGAAGGCTTTGAAATTCACAGAGCTCAATAATCATAGGACTTTAAAAACCACAAAATTCAAGAATTAAACAATTTTAGAACTCCCCAAAATATCGAGGACTTAGGAAACTACAGAATTGAGAATTAAAAATTCAATCTCTTCAGAATTTAAGAATTCTAAATCTCGCAAAGCACAGAAATTCGAATGCTTTGAAATTGAAAAAGCTTAATAATCATAGGACTTTAAAAATCACAAAATTCAAAAATTCAAAAATCTTAGAACCCCTAAAAAAAATAAAGGACCTAGGAAACCACAGAATTAAGAATTAAAAACTCAAGCTCCCCAGAATTTAAGAATTCCAAAACCCACAAACCCCAAAAATTCAAAGCCTTCGAAACTCACAGAACTCAACGATCCCACGACCTCAAAATTCAAAAAGTCAATAATAAAAGAAATCTTAAAACCCCTAAAAAAGAAAAAATTCCAAAAATACAAGCTTCAGATAACTCCACAATTCTCACCGAAGCGACACGCAAACCCACGTCCCACAGAAAGACGGCATCGAATCTTCTTCAGATCCACGGAACAAGGCGCCACTGATCCCCAGCATCTTACTAATTTATTAACCATCCTGCCTCGATTTATTACACCTACCCATTACCAGCGAACCGGCGATGCTCAATCGAAACCGGCGGCGAATGAATATTTAATCGCGCGATTAGGATTCGCGCGAGCCGGCATCCAACGCTCGTCCGCGAATTTATCCAGGACACGGTTGCAACGAACATGCATTAGCATTAGCATTTCGCGCGCGCGACTCGACTCTCCGCTCAGAAACGTCGCATCGCGACTCCGAAAGAGGCCCAGCGATCCTCCGTCTCTCCTTCAACCCTGCACAGATTCCTCGAATGTACAGAAGAAGAAAAAAAAAAAAAAAAAAAAAAAAA
>SMSQ01010054.1:0-11350 GCA_019453375.1 Ctenoplectra terminalis | reverse complement strand
AAGTTATCAGATCGGATCACGTTTAATAAACAAGACCTTTCTAAAGTCCATTAATCAAACCTAAACTCAAGACCGTAATCAAGGTTCTCCGAGATACCTGTCAACAAGTCAGTAATGCTCGATCAAAAGTGCGAGCTACAGAAACGCGAATATTACGAGATCAGTATGCAAGAGCCGGTTCACGGTTCGCGGATTAATTGTGTGGACAAACTGTTGAGAAAAGTGGCCACCGCAACCTGAATCGTCCCGTGTGTTCCACACACACCGTATACATCGCGCAGTGTGCTACGTTACCAGTAGTTAGTGGAACTTGTTTAACAAGTAGGGCAACTTGAAGTCAAAGGGCCGGTAATTAGGGTTTCATTGAACGCACGGTGCATTCGATGCTCCGGTAAACTCGGTGGCAAACTCGGGTAATAGCTAATCAATTTTCATATTATTGCATTACAATGTATCCCGTTCGGCTAACTTCGCCGACCACCAAATTCATCGAATTTATCTAACTTTCGCTGGCATAAGTTTCGTTCGAGCTGTCTTTTGTCACTGTCCGGTAAAAATTTTTAGGTGTTCGGCTAATAGGAGTTGTTTGGTCGATTTGTTGGTGTGTTTTGGAATCGAACGTGGTGTTTGTGTATAGGGTGGAAGATTTGTTTGGTGGTTGCTTTACGGTGCGATGCTTATAGGTAATTTATTTTGTAGTACTTGGAAAACTTAGGAAGATGGTCGGTTATGGAAGAGGATTGTCTGTGTAAGGACTTTTATGAGGATGCGTATTGCTGCGGAAAAATTTTGGTATAGGCAGAGAATTCTTGTGAAGAAGATTAGTTTGTTGGGAATATGCTTTGTTGATCGTAAAGTGAATTTTATATGGAAATTTTTAATTATAGTTGGACCGTTTAATAGTAGATATATTATATTTTGTAACATTTGGAAAAATTAGGAAAATAGTGAATTATGGAAGAGGGTTTTCATAAATATGTATATTACTGCTCTAAAATTTGGGCATAGTTATAGATTTCTGGAGAACTTCTTTCTAGAGGAGAAAATTATTTTGTTTGGAATATACTTTGTTAATCGTCAAATGAATTTTGCATACAAATTTTTTTAATTTCGAATGGACTGTTTAACAGTATATATAAGAAATATATTTTGTAATATTTGAAAGACTTAGGAAAATAGTGAATTATGAAAGAGGGTTATCTATGTAAGAGTTTTTATGAATATGTATATTACTGCTGAAAAATTTTGGTATAGTTACAGATTTCTAGAGAAGAAAATTATTTCGTTGGAAATATACTTTGTTAATCATAAAATTAATTTTACATAGAAATTTTTTATTCCAAATGGACTCTTTAACACTGGAACTACCAAAGTGATAAAAATGACTAATTCATAATTTCTTACACAGATTTTAGAAATTTATTACGATGGCTTTCAAACAATATTCGCGATTTTCTTTTCATTATAACAGATCGATATATACGTTTCTCCTTAATGACGTATGACATTGTTTAATTGCACGGCGACGATAATAATTTCAATTTATTTATGCATTACTGATTATATCTGACATATGTACTGAGCTTTGTTCAATCTTTGTATTAATTTTTCTTTCCGCGATTTGTTAACAAATAATAGTTTAAATCCACTGCAAAGCTCTGTCAGAAACTGCTATTTAACTTCTCATACTTCATTCATTATTTACTATTACTGTTCCTATTCATCCACCGCCATTTATTCATTACTCTTTCCTCATCCCTAATAATAAAACACAGTTTCATAACCAACCCTTCAATCAACCCCTAAAAACAATGAAATAAAACAATCATCGCCCTTCTTCTTCAATTTCCACTCACTTTTTCATACCAAACAATCTTTTATTCATCCAGATCGTCGCAAAACATCAAACATCTTTCTTTTATGATTCAACAAAAATCCCTTTCTAAACCTCTCTGAGAGCATTCTTCCGGAAGCAGCCATCCAAGCATGCACCATCTGCGTATCCTCGATATCGTATGCACAAAACGGAACACAGGATTTATTTTTATCCAGTAAGATATCCGTACGGGCAGGTTTCGCGATAAGGATTCACTTCTATCCAGTTTCAGCCACGTCGAAACGGGTCAGCCGGACAAATTATCCCCGGAATAAGTTTCCTCCGGGAATTCCTTCGTGGCCGTCCGTCGCACGACCGCCGGGGACGGAAGTTTTCGATGAATGTTTCACGCGATTCCTGGGAATAGGCGTCCGTGATACGCGACGAGTGAAATAGCGTCTACCGACGTCGGACATTTTTCAGCACGGACATTTCTGCGCCGTCGACGATCCCCGCGGACGGCCGGAAGTCGAGTCCTCGGCAGCTCGACGAGCGTCGTCGGATTTTAAATCGATCTCTGCTTTACGCGAATTTGCACTGCTTTTCCAAAATGTACTCCGACGTGACGGTGAAAAATTTTATCGGGAATATTACGGGGATTCTTTGACACGTAAATTGATGATCGATGAGGTTGCTGGATGGATCTTTTTTAGGTGGAACAATTTTTTCTTTTTTTTATTTATATTTTGAGAACGGTTTGAGAAAGTTGTAGAAGGTACCTCGAATATTAGANTTTATTCTTATTTATTTTTTTTTATGATTGGAATTAATATGTATAATATAATGAGAGAATTTTTTTAAAATCTGTATTTAATAGAAAAGATTTTTTTATTCTTATTTATTTTTTTTTATGATTGGAATTAATATGTATAATATAATGAGAGAATTTTTTTTTAAATCTGCATTTAATAGAAGAGATTTTTTTATTCTTATTTATTTTTTTTACGATTGGAATTAATACATATAATATAAGGAGAGAATTTTTTAAAAATCTGTATTTAATAGAAGAGATATTTTTATTCTTATTAATTTTATTTTTTATGATTGGAATTAATATCTATAATATAATGACAGAATTTTTTCTTAAATCTGTATTTATTAGGGGAGATTTTTTATCGTTATTTATTTCTCTTTTTAATGATTGGAATTAATATGTATAATATAATGAGAAAATTTTTTTTAAATCTGTATTTAATAGAAGAAATTTCTTTCATTATTATTTTATTTTTTTATGCGAGAAGTGAATACTATATCGCTCACGCTCTCCCACTCCTTTCAAATTTACCGCCCAAAAATTCGCAAACCTTCCACACAAATTCACATTCCTCGGATCCATATTCATCATAACACACATCTTATATTTAAAATCGCAAAACTAAACAATAAACGAACGTATCCACTCCGTCCGTGACCGTCATAGTCTTGCACAAAATGGCGACTCCATCCTGCCCGCGTATGTCACGGGCGCGAACGTTAAGGGGTCAACGGATGTTAATTAATACCACAGAATATTAATTCGATTTTCATCACGCCTATCGTTAACATGGATCAACACGTGTTATTTCCTGCTGACACCATACTGGCCAATAAAACATGCCATAAAACGGCGCGAAAGACCAAGGCGGCCGCATAGAGCCGCAATCCAATTTTGCATCCGAAATTCCTTCATCTCGTCTCGTAGCACGCGAAGCAAAATTATTTTCGTCTAGAGACGGAGAGATAAACAGTAAGAGAGAGAGAGAGTATCACCGGCACTATGTTCCGGGAGCAACCATGAATCTTTTAGCGGCGTACCTTTTCACGGTAATTGCGTGGTGCCGTGGATAGTTAGCGTCTTCTGCCAACGATGGCTGGTTCTTCGTATAATTGGCCAGTTAGACAGACGACCGGAAGTTGCCAGCGATAAAGCCAACGCACCTTTTATCTGCTTTGTGAACGTACATCGACGGCATTGTCCAATCTTTTATTCAACAAATTAATCCTCCGTAAACCAAAATGTTATTTGCTCGTTCGAAAGAAAATTATGATTAATCAGTTTCATAGCTTAATTTGACAATTTTTATGTTACGTAAAATGTTTTACGAGCAGTGCTGATTTTATTTAACCCTCTGTAGCTCTAATTTTGTCCGTTTGTCAGAGAAAAAAAATTACGATTCATTATAGTTTTTCGCTTCGGTTTGACAATTTTTAAATTAATAGTTGCTACAGGTGGATCGTGGTATCGCTACGGTAATACAGTAAATTTAATAATTTTTTACAATATAAATACTTATTTAAAATGTAGATTAAAATTTAGAAATATAGGTAGAATTATACTTATTTAAAATATAGAATAAAATATGGAAATATAGATAGAATTATACTTATTTAAAATATAGAATAAAATTTAGAAATATGGATAGAATTATACTTATTTAAAATATAGAATAAAATTTAGAAATATAGATAGAATTATACTTATTTAAAATATAGAATAAAATATGGAAATATAGATAGAATTATACTGATTTAAAATATAGAATAAAATTTAGAAATATAGATAGAATTATACTTATTTAAAATATAGAATAAAATATGGAAATATAGATAGAATTATACTTATTAAAAATATAGAACACTAAATATAGTGTTCGTATAAAAATGTCTGTGAATCTATAAGATATACGATTTTCTATTTAATTTGCGAAATATAGCTTCGAAGCCCAAGATTTAAGTATACCACGAACCATGGAATCGAATCAAAGTAAAAATTAAATCGAAAGTTTTTTCATTATCAATGTTAGAATTAAACGAGTATTAATTACGAATTTATAATAAAAAGTTTCTATAATTTTTACTATTACTTTTTCTCATTCGCTTCGGTCCGCTTCAATTCAAATCGATTTTTTCTCCGAAAAATTGAACAATCTTCACAAATCGTACCAGTATCGTTCTCTATAGGTGGCACCCAAACTCCATTAGCACTCGATCACCGAAATTGAATCCGCGTACACGCGTTTAACACCTGCTCCAGAGCGGCGAATCGACGTAACGCGCTGCTACAGTCAGCCCATTACGAGCATGTCCAATGCATTAACAATTACCTTCGATTACCGGCCAGTCAGTCGTCCCGGATGGACACGCAAACACGACGCCTAATCGCGAAAACAATTAGAAGCGAGGCCACAGAGCTCTCGTTAGGCAAACGAGAAGAAGCACGAGTCGCGTCGTTAATCCCGCGACATGATGGCCGCTGGTGATCAGGTGACTCTGATGGGACAGCATGGGCTCGAATCATTGTGCATATGTTTGCATCGAGTTACTTTACTATTGTTTAAACGGTCTTTCAAATTTTTAACGAGTGAAATTCATTTATATATTATTCTTGGAATTTACAGAAATTACAAAGTGGGATTCAAACAGATTTTTTATCATAGAGATTTAAGATGGAAATTTTAACGAATGAAATTAGTTCGTACGTTATTTTTAGAATTTCTAGAAATTATAAAGTGAAATTTGAAATAAATTTTTGTCCAGTATAGGGATTGAAGAGGAAAATTTTAATAAATAGAATTACGGTATATGTTATTTTTAGAATCTTTAAAAATTATAAAATGGCGTTTAAAAAATTCTTTTGCTAGTATGTTGATCGAAGATGGAAGTATTAATGAATAGAATTGCTCAATATATTATTTCTAGAATTTCTAGAAATTATAAAATGGGATTTAGGATCAATTTTCTTCTGGAATAGTGATTGAAAAAGTGCTAGGATAAATCACGAGTGAACGGTGGATATTTATGCAAACGCATATTTTTCTGAAAAATGGATGAAAAAAATGAGATCTAGTAAAAAAATTTGTTTTTTCATTAAACGATTGTAAAAATATATGTTTTATTTCAAATATTTTGCATACTGAGTATTTTGTTTACACCGTGTACATATGTTTTACACGTTTCGCGTATATGTAGCATATAAATCAATGGTAAATTATTCATAGTTTTCTCGTGTCCTTTTTTCACTTTTTCTTAATATTTTCTGCATATTAAACGCATGCACTTTGCATATTTCGACATGTTATACTAGCACAAACATCCGTAGTCTAGTCATAAGTTCTTATCCAGTCGACATGCAAATTTTATTCTTTATTCTTCTCTTTTTAATTTTATTTTTTTATTCTTCTTTTTCTTAAAAATTCTAAAACACAATAAATTAAAGAAGAAAAATAAAATACATTGTGAGCTTCGTCTAAAAAATGCCCCTTAATCACTTCCTTAATTATAGTCATAGAAAAAAATATTTTATAGCTCCGAAGAGCGAACAGTCTAAAAAAAATAATTAAAAAGTCTGAATATTATTTACAAATAAAATAATTTCTGACAAAATGAGGTAACATAAAATGAACAACAATTTCCAGCACAAAATTCGAATTCACTGTACAAACGTATTAATTAAATTGAAATTTTATGCTGACATCGTATCCAACTTTGAACACCCAGTTAACAAATATTGACGTGCAGAACACGACGACCACTGTCCAATTCCCAATAATTCTCAGTCGAACATCGACCCCATAAAAACTGCATAAATCGCGGCCAGTCGAGTACAGCAACGTTCATCAAGGGTTCCAGCAATTACGTAACCAGCGCACAATTTCCATTTACCCCCTGTCGTTCATCGAACCTATAAAAATTGCATAAATCGAGCTCGGCTTCCGTGAACCCCTCATCAACCCTCGATCTCTCGGTATTTCCCTAGACACTGCCCTCGACAACAAACCAGGAATCATGATCAAAGGTGCAACTGATGGAACAAGTACAGCAATACACAGGTAACCTCCGTGTAATACTGAGAAAATATTTTTAATGTAAAATGTGTTTAGAAAAAATTAATTCGTTTTAAAACTTTACAAAGTGAATGATGCTCGATATAAAGAAATATGTGTTTAATATTTTTTTCGAGAGCTATGTCGTATCAAAATTTCATCAAAATTGGAACGTGTCGAGTCTCTAACATTTCTTTTAAGTATAAAAAAATACTGATAAGTATTAGAAAATTTCCAGTTCCCAACAGTATTCAACACTTAAAAGCACTCACCGCTTTTCCAACCTTCCCAACCACCAAACAACTCTTTTTAACAACCACACATCGCAAACGGTATCATTTGAGATGTTTCAAGCATAATTTTTTGTAACCATAAAAAAAATATCAGTACATAAACATAAAAAAATGGCAGTCAGTATTAGAAAATACCGAGTTCTCAAAAGTATCCAGCACTCAAAAGCAGCAANTCGATAGCGATGAAAGAGATCGATCACGGGTGTCTGGTTTAATTGTACGATGTTATTTCAAAGTTCTCCCTTTGTTGTGGAATAAATGAAAATCGAAAAGAAATGTTAAAAATTTTTATGTGTAATATCGACACAGAAAATCTAACCAATAGCAATTGTTAAGGACAACTAACGACTTAATTTATTGGCATGTTATTAGTTTACGACCTAGAAACTGGGGAATATTTCGGTGTTCGTCGATTTCTTCTCAATAGCAAATTGCAATAGCAAATATTATTTATTTTATTATATTTAATCGTTATTACATTATTATATTTTTATTATAATTCTTGAAAAGAAATAAAGTTCAACGATATCNTATCACCCAAGATATTCCAAGCATGATTCCTTGTAACCATAAAAAAATTCCAGTAAACATAAAAAAATACCAGTAAACATAAAAAAATACCAGTAAACATAAGAAAATACCAGTAAACATAAAAAAATACTAATAAGAACTAAAAAATACTCAGTTCCCAAAACTATCCAGCATTCAAAACCACCAACCACTCTTCTNATCGCTCTTTTAACTTTCTCAACTACCAAACAACCACACATCGAAAACGGTATCATCCGAGATATTCCAAGCATGATTACATGTAAGCATAAAAAATACCAGTAAGCATTAAAAAATACCAGTTCCTAAAAGTATCCATCACTCAAAAGCACGAACCGCTCTTCCAACCTTCCCAACTACCAAACAACCACACATCGAAAACAGTATCACCCAAGATATTCCAACCATGATTCCTTGTAACCATAAAAAAATACCAGTAAACATAAAAAAAATACCAATAAGAGCTAAACAAACACCTAGTTCCCAAAACTATCCAGCACGCAAAACCACAAACAACTCTTCCAACCTTCCCAACCACCGAACAACCACACATGGCAAACACTCTCACCCAAAATATTCCTTGCAACCATAAAAAAAATACCAACAATCATTCAAAAACATCCAATTCCCAATCGTATCGAACACAATTCCCCCAAAAACGCCCACCACTTTTCCAACCTTTCCAACCACCCAACAACTCCTTCCAACAAACGGTATCGCTCGAGATGTTCCAAGAAGCCAGCAGACATCGGTCAGAAGAAATCAAGAGAAACGATCGAGCCTACAGCGTCCATTACCGCGTTTCCACGAAGGGATGCCGGAATGGAGGACGAAATCTCTCCTCTTCCTTATCACTCAGCTGTCCCCTGTATCGCTTCCTCTCTGACATCGCCTTAAAAAGGGGCCACCCTTGGCACTGGGCCTGTTTTCTCAGGAGGGAACAATTTGAAAGGCAATTTGTGCGTCCGTAAGAACGATCGCGATTACCGGTAGACCGGGACTAATGATGATGGTGGGAGCTACTCTTCCTTGGTCCTCCTTCACGGCCATCGAACAGGGAAGACACAGGGTAAATTTCGTTCGACGAGATCCGTTCGTTTCTTGCGTTCCTCTTTTCCTGTTTCTCTTGCTTTGTTACGTGGCCGACGGAACGGGGATGGGAAATGGTTGTTTCTTTTTCGTGGATACTCCTCTTTTCGTGGCTCCGTCCACAGGGTTAATCGGAACTGGCGATGTTGTTCCGAGAGGGTTTGTTTGGAATGCGATTGTTAGCGAAGGAAGGGACAGCGGATCGTGGAAGAAATAAATGATCCGGACTGCGAGGTGGAAGCTTGATCGATGGATGAGCGATGAGAACAGTGGGATTCTTCCACTTTGGAGATTAGAGACTTTTTTTTCTGCATTTCTTGCGGTGATCGTGGTTTTTGAGGTTATGGATTTTTGGCATTGCGAGAGACGCGTGGGGTAGATTCGTGATTAGAGGGGTTAGATACGGAAAGGGTTAGTTGGAAGTAGACGGATTTTTGTACGATTATAGGGAATTTATGAAGGTATGCGATGTGAAAAAATATATAAAAATAAAATTTATAAATTACAGTGTTTTCTGTCATTTCTGGTAGTTCTATTATTTTTTTCTATTATTTGTCAGTTGTTCACAGAAATATCCGCTCGCCTTATGTGTTTAACCAGTTAAGTGTGTTTGACGGCTATATCCGTGATGGAGATGTGACAGAATTTTGTGTGATGACGGATATCCATCATGCGTGATATTTAAATTGTAATTTTGGCCAAAACTGAATTATATTCGTTTTTTTTTTTTTTTTTTATATGTTTAGAGGTCAAGACGAAATAAAATAAACAAATAAGAATTATAAATAATTTGAGTTGGATTCATAGCTTCCTTAGAGCTAACTATACCCGTCATCGCTTGATTATCGCGGCACACACTGGTGCGCGNTTCTCAGGAGGGAACAATTTGAAAGGCAATTTGTGCGTCCGTAAGAACGATCGCGATTACCGGTAGACCGGGACTAATGATGATGGTGGGAGCTACTCTTCCTTGGTCCTCCTTCACGGCCATCGAACAGGGAAGACACAGGGTAAATTTCGTTCGACGAGATCCGTTCGTTTCTTGCGTTCCTCTTTTCCTGTTTCTCTTGCTTTGTTACGTGGCCGACGGAACGGGGATGGGAAATGGTTGTTTCTTTTTCGTGGATACTCCTCTTTTCGTGGCTCCGTCCACAGGGTTAATCGGAACTGGCGATGTTGTTCCGAGAGGGTTTGTTTGGAATGCGATTGTTAGCGAAGGAAGGGACAGCGGATCGTGGAAGAAATAAATGATCCGGACTGCGAGGTGGAAGCTTGATCGATGGATGAGCGATGAGAACAGTGGGATTCTTCCACTTTGGAGATTAGAGACTTTTTTTTCTGCATTTCTTGCGGTGATCGTGGTTTTTGAGGTTATGGATTTTTGGCATTGCGAGAGACGCGTGGGGTAGATTCGTGATTAGAGGGGTTAGATACGGAAAGGGTTAGTTGGAAGTAGACGGATTTTTGTACGATTATAGGGAATTTATGAAGGTATGCGATGTGAAAAAATATATAAAAATAAAATTTATAAATTACAGTGTTTTCTGTCATTTCTGGTAGTTCTATTATTTTTTTCTATTATTTGTCAGTTGTTCACAGAAATATCCGCTCGCCTTATGTGTTTAACCAGTTAAGTGTGTTTGACGGCTATATCCGTGATGGAGATGTGACAGAATTTTGTGTGATGACGGATATCCATCATGCGTGATATTTAAATTGTAATTTTGGCCAAAACTAAATTATATTCGTATTTTTTTTTTTTTTTTTTTTTAATTTTTAGAGGTCAAGACGAAATAAAATAAAAAAATAAGAATTATAAATAATTTGAGTTGGATTCATAGCTTCCTTAGAGCTAACTATACCCGTCATCGCTTGATTATCGCGGCACACACTGGTGCGCGCTTTGCAAAGAGATCGCCACAGTTAACTGGTTAAGGTTTGCAAATGAAAAACTGAATCGAAATCTGTTTTTTTTATAAATATTTAAGAGCTATACTCTATTATATACTATATACTATATACTATATTATAGAGCTATACAAAAGAATATATATGCTCCTCCAGTAAAAAAATACTAATGATTATGAAAACACTCTAAAAGAACATTTCTCAGTTTCAAAACCAATTAAATAATACTATAAACATTTTTGGTATGATTAAAAAACAAAGGAGATATTTAATTGTCCCCATTTGACTGAGATACCGTTACAAAACGAGAAATCATATTTTAACCCTCTATAGCCCGAATTTTGTCTGCTTATTGGAGAAAAGATTACGATTGATTACAGTTTTTCACTTTGATTTGAAAATGTTTTAAGTAATAATTACTGTAGATGGATCGTGGTGTCGCTACAGTAATAGTGCAGTGATAACTAAACAAAATTATTTTTTTAAATATAGATACATCAGTTTCTAACTTCTAAGTCACACGGTCCCATTCATGGTTAAAGAAACCTCCTAAATACCAATTCTGTGGATCACCGATCAGCATCCAGCACATTTTGTCGAACTACCCCAGATTTTCAACTATTAAAAATAGTTTCGATACCAAAGACGACACAAAATCCAATTTAAACGATCCTGACAACGCTCACAACATATTAAAATTTCTCAAGCATTCTAAATTCTCTATAAGTAAAACCGTATATTTTTCTCTTTAAATCTCTGTAACATTGTATTATAATAGCTATTCTGTACCGTTCAGCGGTCACTAACGATATTTCAATGTTAATTACTTAAAA
>SMSQ01010033.1:15589-37785 GCA_019453375.1 Ctenoplectra terminalis | reverse complement strand
CTCCAGATTAAACATTCATGCCTCAGACTCACCATTCCCACAATAGTGTAGGGATGTTAGGTTGCTAGCGGGTGTTTCAATGAAGACTCACCAATGGACACTGATTAACAATGACTATTTATTAACTAATAAAGATACTCAGTGTTACAATGTTTGCTCTCTAATTCTCTATACTCGACTCTCTATTCTCGACTAACCATTCTTGACTAACTCGCACGCGCATTTTCTCCATCCATATATTCCCTGATTCTCTCTTCTTCTATTTCTCAATCTTTTTCACTCTGCTCAGGCATTCCCAGGAACTCCTCGGTCACACGATATTCCCTGTCACTCGGTCCAAATACTCTTTTCTCGCACGTCCATCGCTCGGCCCAAACACTCGTCTCTCGCACATCTATCGCTCGGCCCAAACACTCGTCTCTCGCACTTTGATCACACTGTCCCAAACACTCTTCATTCACACCTCCAGCACTCCAGATTAAACATTCATGCCTCAGACTCACCATTCCCACAATAGTGTAGGGATGTTAGGTTGCTAGCGGGTGTTTCAATGAAGACTCACCAATGGACACTGATTAACAATGACTATTTATTAACTAATAAAGATACTCAGTGTTACAATGTTTGCTCTCTAATTCTCTATACTCGACTCTCTATTCTCGACTAACCATTCTTGACTAACTCGCACGCGCATTTTCTCCATCCATATATTCCCTGATTCTCTCTTCTTCTATTTCTCAATCTTTTTCACTCTGCTCAGGCATTCCCAGGAACTCCTCGGTCACACGATATTCCCTGTCACTCGGTCCAAATACTCTTTTCTCGCACATCCATCGCTCGGCCCAAACACTCGTCTCTCGCACATCTATCGCTCGGCCCAAACACTCTTCATTCACACCTCTAGCACTCCAGATTAAACATTCTCACCTCAGACTTACCATTCCCACAATACTAATTCAAAAACACTTGACCGCAAAATAATTAAGAATTTAAGAAGGAAATTGTAAAAGTTTGCAAAGGAAAATCGTATATTTGTGTATGTGCGTCGCAGCGTCGACCGTGTTTGGCAACGATTAAACGACGCGGTGGAATCCAAACGAATTATTGAATTCCTTTCGAACGGTTTAGTGGACTGTATATAATTGATTGTATCCTTGTCGATATACAAGTGTCTAAGAATGTGCAACGATGTCTCACGTTGTCTTTCTATGTCTAATGTCTATACGTCGAGTGTCTACAGTGTGTATGACCGAAATGTCTTACTCTGTAGCCTATAACGAAAAATGGCTAGAATGGATAAATGTGTAAAATATTCGTTACAATAATTTATTACATAAAACGATAGTATATCATTAATTAGTGTTTTGAAAATTGTTACATCGATTATACTTGAAACCTAAAATATGTATATTTGAAAATGTTTATTATTTTAAAATATATACGTAGAATTTCTTTGTGAATAAAAATTTAGGTAATGAAAGTTTGTTACATTTTATTTAAAAATATAGGAAAATATTCTTAACATCTTTTATATTTCTTTTAATTTCTTATTAATTAGATTTGTTACTTGTTTGTATATAAAATGTACGATAAAGAAAATTATTTTTTAGTCAATAGAGAAATAAAAAAACTTTATTATTGCGAAAGTATAGTTTGGAAATATATGGTCCAAAATATCGTCTTTTATTACCACTCGATAGCCACTCATGTATCATTCAGTGGTCACTAATGACTTCAATGTTGACCACTGTAAAATAAATTCTTAAATAAAAAAAAAACATGTTATGTATATATTTTCTTTAAATAAGCTTCGGAAAACAAACAATAAAATGGTGTACTTTGATAAACTAATAACAGATTAGATCTGCAATGCGTATTTCACTATTGGCGATGAAACGAATGTAAAATGGCCATTTGTTATACGAGATCGTTCGCTCTCGATCACAGGACATAAATTTTATTTTAATCTATCGAGTCGTACTTCGAATAAAATTAACTGAAAAAGATTTATTAGGACATCAAGATGGTATATTAAAAATTTGAATCTTGTGAGTATAAAAGATATTAAATGTGTTCAATAAAATCCATTATCATTTCATTACTATACAGATAACATAAAAATTGATTCATGTGTTTGATTTTTGACAGCCGTATTCGAGGATAAAAATTTTTCACATCGTCCTCTTGTTGTTTAAATCACAATTGATCAAATAAATTCATGATCGATGCGCAGATTTAATTAAATAATAATTTGTGACGTTCAATCGCCAAAGCAAATTCTTCAATAATTTAATTATGAGATATATTAATCTAATAACGCGACGAATAAATCACTAGTGGTTATACGTTTGTATTACTTCTCGAACAATTAATATTCGTTATTTGTGTCATATGGTCGCACATAGAAATTGATACCGCGATAGTAATTGGAATACAAATATAATATGTAATCTATTAAACATTCATGAAATAAAACTGGAAATTTGCATAGATAATTTAAGGAACTGATATTTTATAATTGAGTCACTCTGAAGTCGAATTGATCAGCTCAACTTTTAGTAAATTTATTAATTCTGATACCAATGTGCATGATTAAAAATGTAAGTGATTAAAAAACATTTCTAAAAAAAACAAGAAATAAAATTGTTTCTTCTTTTATTTTTATTCAAAGAAATCGATTACAATTCTGATTAATATTAATATTTTCTGTTTTTTCACCAATGCTTAATTTTTCACAGACCAAACGATTAACCCAAATAAAATTGATTAGTTTAGCTCTCGAGTGACTGAATTAAATTACTGAAAATTACTATGAGATTTAACGAAGATATAAAAATAGTAACTTGGAAACTTGTACAATATCTAAAAGAATTTTTTTTTATTTTCCATATGTGGTATAAGATTACTTTAACATTAGAATAATAGTTTAGAAATAACAACTCGTACAGCTTTCTCTCTCAAAATATTGAAATTGAATTTCCAACTCTGCTATAGTATTAAATACACAGAGAATATATTGTTAAGCACAAACCCTGCTTGGACCACCATTTTCTCTCAAAATATTTAAATTCAACATCCGCCCTCGTTTTACTGTTAAAGACACATAGAATTCGCAACTGTACTTAGCATAAATCATATTGTTTTTATTCATAATTCATCAATCTGTATTTTCACAGGATCTTAATATTCACACTTATTAGACGTTAACGTTCTGTACCTAACTTGCTGCTAGATAAATTTGTTCAGGGCCTATACGAAAAGTGTTTTCTAAACTGACCTAGTTTTCTTTATTCATTTTTTTTTTTTTTTTTTTTTGAGGAGTAAAATATTAACACACGTGTAAGATATGTCATTGAAATAACTCTTGGCTGATGTATTCGATAAGAGTTAAGGTTTAAAAGTATACCTCAAGACGATAACAATAAGTTATAGTTTGCATGAAAGTAAATTAATCATAGATACCACAAAAAGCAGGCTAGAGGAAAGAATTAATTTATAATTTTATATTTACATGGTTTATGTATCACGAATGAATTGTGGATGAAAATCGCGTTTCTGAAATGTAAATAATAAAATACAGCAAATGAACATTTCTCCAGAGGATATCAAAATTTTAAAATTGAGGTCAATTTTAAAAGTAAATTAAAAAATTTTTTAATTTACTTTTAATCAATTTTTAAAGTGAATTTTAGAATTATATACAGAATAAATCTGTAATATGATTTGAAAGCTTCGAATAAAAAAAAAAAACGCGGTTACGCGTTCCTTACAGTAACAAATGGAAAATTAATTATTTATGTTAAAAGATGAGAGGAAATAAATTTATATATAAATTCCACCCGAGCCTGCGGTTTTATAATATTAATTTATTTTCTTATTATATAATTAATACGTAATTTTAAAGATATCTCTTCCACTACAGTTCACGACACACATCCCCAGAATTCCACTTTCTCAAACATTGTACAGTCATATCAGAAACCCTCTTGCTGCCACGGTATTTGCATTTAAACCGTGACCGCACGCTAATTATTCCAGAGTTAAGGCGTGTAAAAAATGCAGACTGCACCGTAGACTTAATTGCAGCCGTGCATTTGCATATGCCTAACTGCATCACGCGTGCATCGCCCTCCCTCGTTGCGCAAAGGCAAAACAAGTCTTTCGTTTGTAGTCAAAAGGAGCCAAGACGCTCCGAAAAGAGCGAGGTAACGAATTACCAGTGTTCCAACCGCAATTTCAAAGATACCATGGTTGTTAAAAAATCTTGTCGTTTTTCTATCAAAGTGGCGTTCGCGTTTCAATATTTAAAAATGAATTTCACGTATCGTGTTCATCGTTTCTCGAAAGTTTGAATTTGATAAATTGTTTCCGTACAAAGGAATCGTAAAAAAGTAGTATTCGAAGAATTTTTTATTATAATTTTTAACTCTAGAATCGATAATTTTTATAAATATGGAAAAATAAAATTAATCGTTGGGAACTGTGGATAAAATCATATGGAAATTATTTTAACGATCAGATGACCAGTAATATTAATTACTGTTCATTAACTGGAATCGTAATTTCTCATGGAAATTCTATAAATTTTTAACGATGTAGCTTTCAGTATTCTCCATGATTTTCTGTGAAATATACAATCAAAAATTTATTTCTCTCGCATTATGTATTTTTTTAAATATACATCTACTATTATGATTTCTACAAATTGAAATAACGTTTGTTACTTTTCCCAGTATTGTACGTGTTTGAAAATTAATACATTTAAGGATCAAGATATTTCGATTTACAATTCAGACACACATAACAATAGTTAAATTTTTAATCGCATAAACTTTGTCATGATAAATACCTGTTTTTAATAGAATAATCGTGCTCCGTTCATCGGTATCCTATAACTTAACGAGATTGAAATTTTTCAGGCTAATTTAAACATCCATTTATATAATTAATAAAGACAGGTTTATGTGTTCCACAAAGTGTTGAGTATAGAAAATAAGTGTGAAGGTGTAGAAGTATAGAAAGTAGGTAAATTTGATGGCGGACGCTGGCCGGAAGGAAATTGTAAAATTAAATGAAAGAATGAACCATCGATGTCGGTATAAAACATTAACAGCTAGTAAAATAGAAATTTTTAATTACCAGTTGGGCAGGAAGCGCGATTGCGTCCATTGCCTGTTCGGACAAAAAAACTGTTATAAATATCAGTTGAAAAACACTATATTCATGGGGTATGAATGATCATGAATCTAAACATCGATATCTGCGTTCTAAATAATACATGAAAGAAAAAGGAAACGAAAGAAAATGGAAGAACCTTCCAACCAGAAGAAGATATTTCTTGGGCATAAGCGAAATTAGCTTTTTGAAATCTTTACTGCGAAAACTGAATTTACGATATCGCGAGACACTGCAAAAATAGAATTTACGATATCGCGAGATTCTACTGGAATTAATTAAATCTGTTCGTGTTAATTCAGTTTATTGCAAAATCTAACGCTGCAGTGCTCTTACTTGGCGCAGAATGTGTACGGTATACTGAAATTACATCGAATGCTTGGGTTTGTTGTAGTAAGTTGTAGAATTGGAAATTATTGTTTCTAAGAAAATTGAGCGTGCTAAGAGAACACGTACTCTCAGTTTAATCTGTTGCACACCAGCACACTGTCCGTGCTGGTGTAACGCTACGAAAACAGATATTATAAGATCTGCAATCTTTGAATAATATTTGCACATTTTTTTAATTAGGATACAAGATATTTTCAGGCTTCGATAAATTCTTTTTTGTATCTTTCAAATATATAATAAATATAAAATTGTGTGCGATTGGAAAAATCGATTGCAATAGATAAAATACAATACTGTGTTTGCAGATAAATTTTTTTTTAACAACACCAAGCTTTGTATTATAAAGCGATATTGAAGAATCTAAAACTAAAAATCTTTATAGTTATACATCCTCCATTTTTACGCTTCAATCTACCTCTAGAACGATCCTATTTCTCAAATCTGCGAAATAAATCAACCTACCTAACACCAATTCATCTCACAAAACGCAAATACTAAAAGAAAATAAGTCTTACTATCTTTGCATAGCAAAGAAAAAAAAAGAAAAACAAATCTTGAGAAGATATTTTTATACCGCAAAATAACATTGAGAAATCTGGAACCAAAAATCTTAATATTCATACATTCTCCATTACCACGCTTCACCTTGGTCCTAAAGCTGCCCTATTTCCCAAATCTTCCAAATAAATCAACCCACCTAACACACCAAACTCATCCCACGAAAGGCAAATACTAAAAAAAAAAAGAAAAACAAGCAATTATTGCAAACCACTTGCAACTGACAGAATGTAGTACTATCTCTACACACCAAAGCAAAAACGAAAAAAAAAAAACAAATCTTAAGAAGACATCTTTATACCACAAAATAACATTACGGAATCTGGAACCAAAAATCTTAATATTCATACATTCTCCATTATTACGCTTCACCCTGGCCCTAAAGCTACCCTATTTCCCAAATCTTCCAAATAAATCAACCCACCTAACACCAACTCATCCCAAGAAACGCAAATACCGAAAAAAAAAAAAAAAAGCCCTACAATTCTCGAGACATGGCTCTCTCAAAATGAACCCGATAAAAATCGGAATTTAAAGCTCGCCCTTTACGATAACCGTGCCGCACACCGAACTATAGCCGCTCAGTCCTTGGGCTAACTCGGCCGATAGCCCTGGCAAGGGCAGATTAATACAGAAGATATTAAGCAGAAGTAGAATTGGCCGATAAGTATCGCGTGGAAGGAAATATAGTAGCTGGTGCAGTCGCATCGTAGGTAAAAGCAGGTTGAAAGAGAGGAGGAGGAGGAGGCTGCAGCACCGTGAACTCGAAAGTTATACGTATAAGTTCACGCGAGCACGTTCCGCAATGCTGTAACACGCATCCACACACACACACACACACACACGAACCTGCACGCCGGTGTGTTCATCCACACACGGTGCACGTTCTACTTTGCCGCGTCGCATCTCTCCGCCAGCTCCGCAGTACTGGCCCCTGCTCGCTCATTTGTTCCCTAGATAAGCTACACCGATGGTCAGCCGCTTAAATTATGCACATTTTTGCCGGTCCACCGGGCCGCGCCGCTGGGACGAGTTCTCGTTGCCGATTTTTGTTCCTCGGGATCGCGCGCGGCACGCGCTCGGCATAAGTGTGGAACAACGTTCAGGAGCGATTGTTTTATGTCTGGATTCGCGTGGATCGTTTCGACGATGCGGACAGATTACGTTCGCGTTCAATAGATGGAATATAAAATGGAGATTCGCATGTTCAAGTTTAGCGTAGTCGAAGTGGTTGCGTTTGGGTAATGCACCAGTTTGCTTGGATTCGTTAAGTATTTACGCGAACGTATGGCGATGGTTCTGTGTGAAATGGTCCGCGATACCCGAAAGAAAATTATTCTGACTGCTGAATGTGGTTAAGTTTGGGTTAGGTTTAGGTTGAGATAAAATATGGCAATAAAGGAATTTGTATTTTTTAAATTAACAGTTTTAACTCTTTGCTCTATAACCACGGGTGAGACTCGTGGCGCCGATTCTGGATAAAATAAAATAAAAAGACACAATATTTATCGTAAAGGTCAATTTTAGCTTTAACTGTAATTTAAATTTACAATATTGAAAATTAGCAAATACAAAATACGTGTGATATTTCGATACTTTACGTTTGACAGAGTGTCAAAGACGTGAATGACTATTGTTAATATGAATGGAGATTGAAGAAATCGTAAGCCGCGGGGTTAATCTTGTTCTGATTAGATTATCGTTCTTCTGTGGATCACAGACCGATTCACATAGAACCACCGTTACGTATTTAGGTTAGTGTGGAACGAATTTAAATAGGTATCCACGCGTTGCTTATCGGACAAAGTTAAAATTATATTATGCTCAATATAATATATAACGTATATTAGCAGCGTTGTAAGTATAGATACAACATTGTATTTTACGTATTACCACAGACGAATAGCCACAAATGAGAATATTTCACGTACTAAAATATCGATCGTGTAAAAAATCAGTTCTGTCTTCCACTCTATAATTTCACATAAATTTCATTTGTCAACTAACGATATCTTCTTTCTATCATAATTTATTTATCAAAATGTACTAAACGTGTACGTAAATACAAATTACACTTCTTTTTATGCGATCCTCTTAAAAAAGAAAGATCAAATTCTGAAACGGTGTAGTATGAAACACAAAATAAAAATTTATCGACGTAAAACAGCCTCAGAATTCCATTCAAAATTGCAATATCGCAATTTTACTTCCTATATTAATTTAAAAGTTGCAGTCCAATGCTGCTAGGCGTTTAAAAATCAAGCAACACTTGCGACAACTTTCTTTTTCCGCCTTAAGACGTACGAATACTTTTACTTAAACCAACGGTGTTTTGCAACGCCACTTCGAATGCCCCATCGACTCGCATAAATTCTCCACGTAACGAAGAGCACTTTCTCGTTTCTTTCACGCGAGCTCGGGCGTGCATGCTCGTTCGAAGCAGCACACGTTCGTTCCACCCCTTTTTCCCGTATTTTTCCAGCCTGTCCTACTTGCGTTTCTCATCCGGTTGCTACGTTTCCGGCAGTTTCACCAGTTTAAGCTCGTGACCCCGTCGCGGCTACTCTTGAGCATTGTTTCGCGTTCGTTAAATATGCCTGCGTCGAAATTGTTTCGCGAACCGGCGAAGAATTTTTAGGCTGCGCCTCCATAACCGGAGGAGCTGTCTGTTTGACAACTCTCATGATTGCAGTAACGTGAGAAATTTCTTGGGTTGATGGAAGAAACTAAAGAATTTTATGTTGAAGAAACTTGAAATTAATCGATCACGTGCAAGTGATAAATGGACGAGTACGGGGATTGATGTAGTTTTATTTTTTTATTAATTATTCTGTGGAACTGAGGGAGTCTGATGATATCTATCGTCATTTTTGGAATAATTTTTATTTACTCTAGCGATCACAATATGCCAATTTATATAGTAAATAATTTACTAAATACGTTTCATCTTATTTCATTGTACACTAAAGAATTTTACATGCGCGTCAAAGACACCGAGAAAAAGAAACGATCCAATCTATATCAATAAGAATTCATTCGTAGCTCCATCTAACGTGACACAATTATTTCTGTAATCATTTTTATTTACTCTAGTAACCACAATATACCAATCTACATACTAAATAATTTACTAAACACGTTTGATTCTATTTCAGCGTGCATAAATAAATATTTCAGACAGAATAAATAACGTAACAAAATTTTACATTCACGTTAAAAATACCAAGAAGAAAAGAAAGATCCAACCTATATCAATAAAAATTCATTCATAGTTCCATCTAACGTGACACAATTATTTTTATAATCACTTTTATTTACTCTAACAACCACAATATACCAATCTACATACTAAATAATTTACTAAACACGTTTGATTCTATTTCAGCGTGCATAAATAAATATTTCAGACAGAATAAATAACGCAACAAAATTTTACATTCACGTTAAAGATACCAAGAAGAAAAGAAAGATCCAACCTATATCAATAAAAATTCATTCATAGTTCCATCTAACGTGACACAATTATTTTTATAATCACTTTTATTTACTCTAATAACCACAATATACCAATCTACATACTAAATAATTTACTAAACACGTTTGATTTTATTTCACCGTGCATTAAAGGACACTATCAGACAGAATAAATAACGTAACACAATATATCAATCCGCATGCTAAATAATTTACCAAACACGTTTCATCTTGTTAAAAAACGCTATCAAATAGAACAAATTTTACGTTCACGTCAAAGACACCGATAAAAAGAAAAAAAACCCAACCTATTATGACAGAAAAAAATGTAGCAAAAATGATTTGTGTCACCATCGATCGTCGCTCCTGTTCGCTGTAACAACCACAATATACCAATCCAACCCTCCAAACAAAATGGTTTATGCGACTTAAAACAAACAATTTAAAAAAGAAAAAAAGAATCCTTCGTAATACTACACAGTGTATCAGTCAATCTACCAAAGCAACCACTGGAAACTCGATAATCGAGCCGATATCGACGCAACAACTGCTGTAAAAGTGCACCAGCCCAATCCTAATTGCAATTATGGTCATCTCTATTTCTCCCAATTCCCCAGCGCTTCGCGAAATCGTGATTATCCCCTTCTATTTACAGAGAGCACACCAGTAACGAAGAACGGAAGATCACGTGTGAGATATTACATCTGGCACACTCGAATTCAGTCTCCTGGAACGAAAAATATCGGGGAAGCCGATACGTTATCAGAAAAGGGGATTCCTCTGGGAGTGACGTCAATAAGAAGCCGCCAATTGCGGTTCTCTAATTATCGGAATCAAAAGACGGGATACCAGCTGCGGAATGTACGTGACACTGGCAGGATATGGCTGTCGCGAATCGGTCGACATGCGATAAATGTGTACACAGTTAGACACCGAGGCGAATCGGATTATTTTCTTCTGATAGCGAACAAAATAAGAATCAAAATTTAGAAAGTTAACATTTTTATTGCCAGCTCGTAATTACTACTCTTTTAATTCGAACACTAATGATAAACGATTTTTTTAAGCTTAAAGAATCTTTCTTTTGACCGAATTCTTATTTTTATCCGATTCGACTTGCGATTATTTTTATCCGATTCGATCACCATCGAACAATCGCTCTATCCCATCGTTTTTTTTTTTTTGTTTTTTTTGGTGATAAAAAGGTGAGAAAAGGGTTTGTTATTTTTTTTAACTTCGTTTTAAAAGTGTATAATTTCTCTAATTGCCTTTTTTACTTTTTTCTTCAATTATCTATCTTGTTAATCCGTTACCATGTTTCGGTTTGGAAAACACTGATTTATATAATTTTTCCACTCACGCAGGCCCCTTTCACGGCAACGTGACTTCAGTTACAGTTAAAAAATTCAACTTCCTCTTCAAGATATAACTTGACGAAGGCGGAGCATCCGCAATTTTGAAGCAATTTACGGAACACGCCAGGGACGTTTGACTTTTTTTTTTTTTTACCACAAGTGCCTTCAGTCGCATGGCGACCTGAGAGCTTGTAAGAAACAGCGACTGCAATGCGACCATCGAAAATATTTCGTCGGTCCTATGTATATTTAATTCATGCGAACGCCGCAAAAGGTAGAGAGTTCGGCGTACACCGGAATTTAGATGAATTTAGAAAATGACTTTCGTTTTACTCTTTGAAAGTCTGTCTGTGAATTTGCTCCAGAATTATTTAACAAGTGTTTGCTAATTTTTATGAAACATTATAGTCACAAAAAGAACGATGAAAAATAACAGTCATCTTTTAAACGCTAGAACTACCGACGATTAAAGAATATTTATTTTTACTAAAAGAATCAAAAAGAAATGTTAGAATATACCATTTTAAATCAGAGTGAACGATCAACAGCATATAATTTTGAATGCGCGCCATAAATATAGCGATTGTTCCTTTGTATTGCTCCCGTTCTAATAAAACTTGTCGCATCCAAAATCTATATCTGCATTTTTGACAGAAAATCGCGGAAAATTCGGTAAAAATAACGGTAGTTAATTTGTAATTGTTCATCTTGGCCAGTTTGATAGTTCTAGTGTTAATATTCACAGCGAGTTGAGTATAAATGTTGAAATAATGTATTGTTAAGATCCTACTGCTTTCGCGGTATTTTAAAAATTATTGGAAAAATGAAACGATCTTTTGGCAAATATTTTATCACTTTTATCACTGGATGAAATATGAAGCGAATTTTTAATATTTTTATTCCAAGTGAAAGCGAAATTGCTTTTACTATTTCTTTCATATTTTTTACATATCACTACAGGCAAATTATATGGATTGTATTAAATATTGAAAAATTCCATTAAAGTTTGGATTATAATTTATTACGATTAAAATTGCTTCAATTGTAATTGTAACAAAAATAAAAGGAGTTTAAAATTTACGACGATGTTTCTGCGTATGAAAAATGCTCTCTTAAATAATTCGATATCCTTAATGTTTAAGAAAAATATATCAAACGCTACGTAAATAATTTTCCGAATAAACTTACCGGAATAAAATAGAAGCCCGTTCGGTTGTCTCGTTTTAAACTGCAAACTGATGGATTCCTGCGTGCTTAAAATCGGATCTCCTTTACTCAAATCTATCATGAAGTATTCCGTTCCTCTGAAAGAGGCTTCGGAGGGCGCTTTATCTGCAACAAAACAGGTTAGAAATTTAGCGTTGGTTAAAAGACGAATGAAACATGGATAAGTGTTACAAATGTTGCGAGTACAACGAACGTACGTGATAAAATCGTATGTTAAAAGATCACAAAGTCGCGTGGAAAAATATGGCGGAACATATGCAAGAGTATGCAAACATACGTGACCAGGAAATAACTGAAAAATGAATGCAAAAGATTTGTTACGATTAAGTATGGTTAAATTAAATATATTTATGCTTTATCGTAACGGAATATAATAGAAAATGAGGTATGACATTCCAATTTATATAAATTTACATGTTATCGGTTTATACGTCCACCTTTATTAGTAGGCTGTAAATTTTTATTCATTTATGGAACACTAAAAGGCACAAAAATACGCGTAATGCACATAACAAGCAAAAATATATACGTAAATCTGAATATAACACTTATTATAATAATATAATACTTAGTATAATACTTATAATAATATTTAGTGAATAAAATAAGTGTCTATCTATTTGGCTTATTTTTTTAAATATATTTATAAAAATCCGCAAATTCATAATTTTCTTTTAATAATTAATATATTATAATTTATACCTGCTTTGTATATAATCTTTTTATTGTTAAATTATTTTGCAAGAGTAACGAAAAATATAAATTGTTTTATTCGGTATGTAATTTTATTTCAAATTTAATTCAACGTTTTGGTGTATCTTCTACTTGAAAGCGGAAAAATTGACAAAAATGTTAACTTTCTATACACGTGAACCATCCAATGAGAAAGTAATCCAGTTTTACGAATGCTTGTGGCTTATACCTAGTTCTACCTTGGTAACTGATTAAATTTTCTCTTGAAAGCCAGAAAAGTCTTTGTGACACCAAATACGGTTGGAATTCTGAATAATTCAGATATAAGACAATTTCCTCTATGTCTTATGTAAAATAGAAAACAATAGAAAATACGATTAAATTGTTAAACACTTGCAACATTCTTTAAACAGATAATTCGCGTGTGAGTTAAAATTATTGGAAAATTTAATTTCGAATGCTGTACTCGAATGTTAGAAGCTTAAATAATCTAAATTTAACGTCCATGTAATTTCTATGCATTTGTAATAGAATATTCTACTATCTAAAATTATCATTTCACGACTGAATTTATATTTAAAATTCTTTAATAACTATGCGGAGTTTCCCTGTATTATTCATTATTTATGAAACTCTAATTAATTTCGAACAGTTTTCCATCATTCTTCACTAGCAAACAATAAAATCTCTAAAAAATAAAACTCCTAATATTTCACACTCTACCATCAATAATAATTAATTATAATCGATTAAATTTCACCCTAAAAGTATATTATTCATTATTTATGAAAATCAAAAAAATTCCAAACACAGTTTTTCTCCATTCTTCACTCGCAAACAAAAAAATCTCCAAAAAATTAAACTCCTAATGGTTCACGCTCTACCGCCGACGATAATCGATCATAATCAAATCAATTTTACCTCATAAAACACACAAGTCCCTATCAAACATCCACTAACTACCAACGAATCTCGAAACGCCACAAAATTATCGCCTCCTCGAAATTCACAAAGGCCCAACCAAGATGCAACCGCTTGAACTTCAACTTAATTAAAAGCAACGAGCGGAACAAGGGCGCGCTTCTTCGCTTCCTTTTTTTCTTTCTTTTTTTTTTTCTTTTTTTTTTCTCAATACACCCGAGCTTTTTAATTCAGTCTCGAGGCGTCTGATCTCGCTTACGTCGCCGCGAATGCGCGTCGCGGGACCGGCGAGCCCTCTCTCATTATTTTCCATCTTCCCATTGTTATCGCGCGACCAAACAAAGGTGCACCGACGCAAGGCCAGGCAAAAAGGCCATAAGACGAGCTTTAATGGCTCTGGCGTGGCGCCAAATCGCGTCGCTTCGGGCTTGAATGCACCGACCCGCCGATTGAAATGTTCATTACCACCGCAAATCATCCGACGATTCGCGACCGACAGAACCACGCGTTCTATGGGATGTTCCTGGTAAAGGTACTGACTTGTGGGAATTTTAGAGTCAATGGTGTACGAACGATTTAGACGAGGAAGATCTTTGACGGTGGGAATCGAGAGGATTTTTAATCTTCGTGTAGAATATTGGATAAATTGGCTAATAATTGTTCACCTTTGTAAAAAGAATCGGTACGACGTGAACTTAACCGACTAAATTATATTTGATCTGAAAAAATATATCTTTGCTAAATACGTGTGGATTTATAACATTAATCCTTTGCACTGGTGAACTTTTCTAAGTTTCAAAGGACCACTGTGAAAATTTAGTGTTCTTTCGGAAAGAGAAACGGAAAATTATAAATGTTTACGATTTTTTATTTATTTGGTTAATTTATTTTATTTTAAAACAACAGAAGCGTTTGAATTGCCCAAGATACGGAATTTAATTTAAAACTTAATCTCTGAAGAAAATTATGCACGTCGAGGTAGCGGAACCAGTGGAGTGCAAAGGGTTAACCCTTTGAACTCGAATTTTTACCAATGTCATTGGACGTACGAGTTGAAAGAGTTAATGTAAATATTTATAATATTCGGTATAGTATAGAAATCAGCTGACAGAAGGAATATTTCGTAGCCTAAACGAGATCAAATAATTTTTACATTTTTATAATAAAAGTTCTGTTGGAGTTTGTTGGAAATTATTGGCTTTCTCGGAGAAAGAGATAAATATAGAATGATTTTTAAATTGGTTATTTTAATTTGGTTCGTTTAGATTTTCCATTTCAATGAAATTTATCTTTGTGGACGTTATCTGTTTTGTAAACACTTTTTTAAAATGTGTTTTTAAATTTCGTTGGTGCTTCTGTACCAGCTATGTTCAACTGAAATTGTTCGATTGAGAAACAATATTACGTTGCAGACCGTGCATATAAATATAGGCAAAGATGTTGTTCGCAATATTTTATATTATTTCCTTTAATTATTTTATGAATAACAAAATGCAAGATGTACAGATGGTTGCACACTTTGAAAGAAACTAGAAGGGTCGTAGAAAAATTGCAGAACCTTCAAAGGGTACCTATTTCTATCGAAGAAATAAAAATGTACATTGTAAGGGAGGCAAACTGTAATTTATATTTTTTAACATAAAATCACAATCTCCGGAGCGTAGTTAATTTATAAAATTTCAGTGAGAAATTATTAATTGATCGTTTCGACCGTTTTGGTACTTTTAACGTTAATTGGGTCGCGTGTTGGTCATGACTGCTTTATACTCTATTAACATAGAGTTTGGTAGTGATTTTCAAGATTTTTTTATATTTATTTGCAGTTATAATACACGAATTACGCAATGGTAAATGAAGCGGTATTAAACAGCAGAGCGACTATTTTTGCAAATGTCTAATTATATAATGGAAATTTTATAGCGAGACCGTTTTTATAACACACCTTCGTGTCGCGAAAAAAAACATCTCTATTTGCGATAGTTCCTGTATTATTTTATTGTACTCCGTGCAATAAAAATAATTGCTTGCTTTTCATTCCCCTGTAGCCTTTGAGAAACGTAACAAGAGAGGGAAAAAAAAAGAAAAAATCCTGTAAATTACGTTCCATCACGCAACGCCCTGTTCAGATGACCGATAACGTACCTTTCAACTCTACATTTTATTTTTATACGTAATGTAATTAAAGGAAAATATTGATTCGACGGAAACACCACGGCTCGTAACAGCCAATTCGAAAAATTATTCTCGCATCGTTTCGTGTAATTGCTCGTTATTTCGTATGATTCGTTTGATTCGGCACAAAATTTCCAGAATGTTTAATAATTGAGAAGTTAATTAACGTAATGCCCTTATTTACCAACTTGCTGTCGCATAGCATCTGTAATAAAGTTATTTTATTCGGAAAAACCATCCGATTATTCAAATTTCCCCTTTTTTTTCTCTAAATGGTGTTCTTACAATAATAATAAAAAAACAAAACCAGTGGACGTTCAATGCCAAGAAATTAGGTTCCAAGTAAAGAAATTCTTTCGAGCAAAGCGGAAACAAAATATTTAGTATAGTAAAATACTTTCCGCGATAAGAATAACGAATAACGAGGACGTTTTATAATTTTTGAATCGTGCAAAAGTAATTAATTATGCTTCTGCTTTATACTACACTCACCGACTTATCTCTCATTTCAAAGCTCGCAATCATTTCACGAAAGTAACTCCTCACTCATCATTACTTCCAAACTTCACTTCTACAAATTGAAAGAAACGAAGCACGAGGTATCTCCTAACCTGTCCTCAATTCCCCAATTTCTAACAAATTAACCGAAACAAGTGTTCCCAAAGTTCAAAATCCGCTAAAATAACACTTCTACGTCTAAATTTTTCCGATTACAAAAATCCATGGTACAAGACCCCTCGGTAGATCACAAAAGTCGCCAGAAAATACGCTCTCCTGCCGAAGTATTCCACTTAATAGCGCGACATTGTTCACTTGCGCGTCTCCTGCACCCAGCCGTTTCAATCTTCACGAGAGGTGAGCTCGCGCGAGTATCAAGAGAATCGTCGAGCTGTTTGCGATTGTAGCGGAGTCTAGCTCGCGAAGAAAGACACTTTCACGGATGGAAAAACCTGGCCATCCGGCGGAAGATCGCCTCCACGCTTCCTGTTCTCTGTCTAAGAGGGACGTTGGACAGCGGGTTAGCTCGATCTTTTTTTTTTCTTTTTTTTTTCTTTTTTTTTCTCTCGTTCAAAGAGAGGACACGCGCGAAGGTGTCATTAGCCATGTCGAAGGGTAAAATCCTCGGGAATCCTCTTTCCACCTCGCTCGTCCGTCTTTGTCCGTTGTTCACGCTGCGCTGCTCCGCCTCGGAAGAAAAGCAGTGAACGGGTAAATGAAACGACGCCGGGGATCTAATCCTGTTAAACGAAAGCGGTTTGCATCGACTTCGTTGAACGAGGAAAAGAGTTGGCGAGGAAAAAAAAAAGGCACTTTGATGTCGCCCGGATGTGGTCTTGATTCTTTTTTAGTTTGAGCTTCTGCGGAGAGGATGTTGGATGAGCTTGAGGTTGATTTCTTGTTTTATTCTTAATAAAGTACGTTTCGTGGAGCAAGTTATTTGAGAGATAATTTTTTTATCTTCTTTTTCAGTTGATGTGATTTGTTTGCGTTTTAATTAAAATATTATTGTTATTTTTATGGATTGTGGTGGTTGATCGTGTACAGGTTACGTGTGAGTCCTAGCATTGTAGAATTTCAGTTCAGATTTTTCTAGTAATAATATTAGAATAATACTTTCTTTTGTAGTTAATCAATTTTATTTAATTCTTGGATATTCATATTTTTATCGAACTATATTTCGTATAGATATAATCAATGAGAAACTTATTTTAAGTTGTTTAAAAAATCCTTAGTATTATCAACGTTTGTAAAAATCATTTTTAAGATAATAAAAATTCTTAACTAGATAGGAAAGAATTTTAATCATGTTTCGAAGTTACCAATGCGTACACATTTTATCTAACAATTTCTCTAACATTTTCTCTTTTATCCAACTTTACTTAAACCAGAACTTTTTCTAGTTTTACTCATTTCATGTCCGTCAAACAACTATCTTGCACAGTAAATATTCATCGTATTTACAAATTGTTCTTTATTCAGCGGTCTTAAAAACACACAACCGTGTTCCTTTTTTACGCCAACCATTTGTCACACTGTCACTGTTCTACAACTAATATAAAAATAGAACACAGACAGCTAAAGGAAATATTTCTCTTAAGCTAAAACGTAACGTGTTTCATTTTTAATAACAATTTCAATTCAGAGAAGCACAACAACATTTTTCACTGTCCTAACGGCACTCGTGTAATTCATAAAAAGGCAACAACCGACACTGCAATTACGATGAAGTAAACGAACCATTCTCATGAAAACTACAGAAAAACGAAAGTAAATTCCAAACGAAACACCGCCAATTTGTCATATAGCATAGCGAAAGCTATTTAAATACAGTTCACGCTAACACGGCTTACGCTAACATGCTTTTTCATTCATTGGACAGCGGTCGGGTCACGAGAGTGGCTGAGGTAGAACTTTTCAGCACGCGATAGCTTTCGACTCGAAAGAGGAAAGTCGAACAGCGCAAAAGTGAGGCCTGAAACGGGGTTGCTCGAGGGTCGAAGCTCACCGACTTCGACTAATTGTGAAACACGCCCTCGAAGCACCGCGACCCGTTGAATTATGAAGAAACTTCGACACTCGTTCCGCGTTCCCCAACGAATTTCTTTCGCCGAGCGATTTATGAGATATCGGTTTGCCTGGTTTCGCGCGAAACCAGCCCCTCGATCATCCGTGGGTTAATTTGTTCGCAGTAATTGCGCTCGAGATAAATGCAGGCATTCCCCGGTCTCATCTGGCGTGCGAAGGGAGCGTGTGATTCATGTGCAGTGGTGTTTCGCATATTTTTCTTTTCTCATCATTCGTATCATTTTACGTTGCTTAAGTTTCTAACGAGAAGGAATATTGTTTCCTTTATTCGGAGTGATTCGTTCAATTAGAGAAAATTTATTTCGGTAATGAAACTATTTTTGTTGACTCTGCGCGCGATTTTTAAAAGTTGAATGTAATTCATGAATCTGTATTTTAAAAGTTTTATTTTATTATTTAGTTGTGTATCGATAAATCTTGTTATTGTATCAGAGGACTTTATTCTGTTTAATACTAACACTGTCAAAGTGGTCAAATTACCGATTGGTAATTTTATCGTAGAAATTCTATAAATAATTCTATAAACTTGCAAATTATTTATATTTCTATAATCCGTGCGAATAATTGCTTTTTATGTAGATAATTTTGTAACGCCTAGTGAAAGCAGTAATACTCGTCTATTTCTGTTTACTTGGTCAGGTCTTTGAATTCTTTTCTTTTTGTTTTTTCTTTTGTTGATCAGGTAGTTTTTTGTTAAACATACATTTTGAAATTTATATTGTAGTTATTTTATAAGGAAATGTTATGAGATTAGGGCGAACGAATAATCGAAACAATAAAAGAATGAGAAAAGGGAACGCGAGTGAAATGAACGCTGTAAGTAGTATTAGACAGTGTACGGTCAGACGTGCCTATAACTAAACACAGTACACCTATAACTTCACGAATTCAAACAAAATTTAAATGTCGACGTTTTTATGCATCAATTGAAAACAGAATTATAAAAATTGTACCAATTTCTAGTTTCACTAACTTCGAAAATCATTTTTAAATATAGCTTAACATGGACTAGGTGAGACAACGTATCGCCTGTGATTCCAACTTAGAATTGAATTATCTTACGATTCGAAAATTTTAGTTCTAGAACTTTGATAGAACACTCGTCGAACGTCTGCCAAATGGAAAGTACCGCGATCAATATTTAGCGTAACGTAATTACCATAAAATGCCGAATCTTCTGGGCTAGCGTATCCATGAGTCGCGATAATTACGCGATATCCGGCAGATTGGTGTGTCGCTTAGCACGGTTTTGCTCCATTGGGGCTCATTTGCCGCGCCATCTCGCGCTTCCCTAAATCGACCGTTCGATTTCATAGTAATTTCCAGCAGCGTACGTAAGTATCGTGTAATTAACGCGCCCTGCTTTGCAGGTAATTAAGCCGCTTCCTCGTCTATTGAATATTTTGGACGCGTACCGTTGCGCTTCTCGTCCCCTTTAATTAATGCAACTTTTCGAGAAAATCCTGAACTTTCGTTCAACTCGCGTAATTACTTGATAATCGAATTGACGTCGAGGTTTGGCCACAGACGAGACATAGTACAAACTTAACATTTTAGCAAGTTTTATGGTACGTAGATTGAAATAGCGCTGCTAGACATTGATAGCGGTAGAATTTACAGAATTTCAAGTTTCTTTTTATTAAATAGAAGATCTGCGTTATGTTTCTATTTTTACAAAGTTTACCAAAAATTATAATTAATTAATAATTATATATGATTGTTAGTAAGATCTGTACTTAATATTTTCAAAAATGTAGATTTTAAAAAGCTTATAATTGTTAGTAAGATTTTTATTTTTATTTTTAAAAATATAAATTATGAAAAGCTTATCTTCTGAAATTTAATTGTTTAAGTTGAAGCACTATCAATGCCATTCAGCATTTCAGAATCCATTCAAAATCTATTCAGAATCCATTCAATATTTATTGCATTGAGCTTAGGAATTATACTCCTGTCCATAAATTTATATTATAGTTATAAAATGAACCTATCGGTCACTAATTATTTGCTTCATAGACAATATTTAATTAAACTATTTTTTAAAGAAATAATCTTACCGAAAGTCTACTTTGATAATCAGATTATTAAAAAAAAAAAAACTTACAAGTGTCTGGAGACTTACAGAGAAGGGTAAAAGAACAACCTAAATTGATCAACGATTCTGATGACCTTTGGTATGTAGCAGTTCTTAAATGAATAATTTAACGCGTATTTTATCTATTGACGATTGTCTACATGGAAAGGGTGAAAATGGCTCTCCCCCATTTGGTTTAATATCTTAAGAACTAATCTCTCTAATCGAGAGAGTTCAGGTCTATATAACCCAGCTATATTTCCAGATTATTTTTAGTTTTTCTATTTAAAACTTTTAAGTCAATTTAATCTTCTATTTTTATTTCTACTTTTATCTATCTAATATGAATAAATTTTTCGTTAGAATCAATCATTACAGAACTAGCGCACGTTTTTAAAAATACAATAAAAGGTTCAAACAGTTTCTACAGAATCATAAATCTACATGTTAATAATAACACTAAACCCCCAAATCTTCTTCTTATTTTACTAAAAATTCAATTTACACTAGTTCCACTGAACAAAACACGAAATATCAGTTCCTGTTCCTATACTTTCCCTATACTTTCCACTGTTCTCATTCTTCGTTTCATCGAAAAAGCACGCGTTGCCATTTCACCGGACATATCCGCGACGAACGACCTAAGGAGGCCTGGTTCTTTATGCAGAGCAACGAACGATACACACACCATGGCTAATCCGTATTAATCGGCGACCATTCATTAGGAAGTCAGCGATGGGTGGTCCTTCTCTGGAGGGGGTGCTCGTGCGATGTAGTTCCGCACCTGGCGCACTCTCACGATCAATCGCGTCCCCCGTTCTGCCCCTTTCACACCCAACCCCTTTTACCGTAAATCTCTCGGCTAAACTCCGTCGATGCAGCCGTGGAAGACAATGACCAAGTGAGCTCGAACTCCAACGAAATGGCACGTATACGTTGGGGAAAGCAATTAACAAAATACGAGCGGCCGTTTTACACGGTCCTACGACGACCTCGAACCTCGTTCGCTTGGTTATGAATATTTATTCAATGGGAGCGGTAAATTTCCAGAGGTTTACGGCGCGCCGCTCAAAGTGTTTGAGCGGATCACTCGGATCGAGGAGTGGTTAACTTTTGCACGATTCTTGCAAACTCTTCGATCTCGCATTGTTATTCCGCGAGCCGGATCCGGGTCTGGCAATTTGGTTTGCCTCGTGGTAACGCTAGACTTACGGAACCCGTCAATTTGACTCAGTTCAGATTTTCCGCTTAACACATTGACGGCCGCTGTCACGTTCGTGTGACTTTGTACAGCTGTTTTCTCGAAATGGTTTCTTGCGGTCATTTCGATGTTTGTATACCAATACATACCGATGATATTTTTAAAGAAACATTAATAATAGCGTAACAGTGATCTTAACTCTTTTCTTATTAATAATTATGCTACGAACATATTGCTATATGCTAGGATCTTATTAATAATTATGCTAGGAAAATTATTGTGTAAATATTGCCGCCGCTAATCTAAAGGCGAAGCGAAAAATGTGCGGCCGTCAAAGTGTTAACGCGTTGCATGCGGGAAACGTACTTTT
>SMSQ01010033.1:0-12047 GCA_019453375.1 Ctenoplectra terminalis | reverse complement strand
AAAAAAATAAAAAAAAAAAAAAAAAAAAAAATAGAAATGAAAAAAAAAAAAAAGAAACTCCGTGGTCCAAGTGTTATCGCAGCTCGCTAAAATATTCACGCACCGATGGAGAGTAAACTGTGTTATAAAACGCGTTACGGAACCAGAAGCAGCGCTGCCTCGATCGCGAAGAAACCCTTTTATTCCGCGAAATAACGAGGCTTGGTCTCAAGAAGTCACTGGGAGATTTTAATAAATTCCTACAGCTCTGGGAGGCGATAAAAGTGGCATTAACGGTGTCGTTCGATCTCATCTCCGACGTCTTCGCTGTCCTCGTCGTCGTCCACGCGGGATTAGCCGAGTAATCTCTCGAAGAGCTTCGAGGACGGGAGTAACGAGATCCCGGGAGGAACGAAGACCTTTTCTCATCTTGGAAGTCGTGCTTTTCGCCGCGTTCCTGCTCTTTCGTATTTTTTCTCTCCTTGTTTTCTTCTTTTTCATTTTAATTTCTTTTTTTTCTTCTTATTTTCTCCTTTCTTCCTTCCTTCTGCAGCACGCGCAAAAAAAAAAGTTTCCAACCGGAATAAACTCGCTCTCTCTCAGGCTTTCTCGTTTTTATTTCCTCGCTGTTGCACCCTCTTCTTTAAAACAGGAAGTTGGTACTCGGTTCTCCAAGAAGGAACGACGAACAGGCTGGGAGAGTAAAGCACTTCCTTGATGGAAGCCCGGTTTCGGTGTTCAAGTGGTTAAACGCTCGACCCTCGCCGCGAATAATCACGAATTTCGATAAATATTTAAAGCCCATTTAAAGTTTCGTCATTTTCGAGGTGTTGAGGAATTAGATGGAATTGTGAGAAACCGTCGACGTTTCTTGTTCGTCGGAATTTTTACTAATAATTTCTGACCTTCTAGAAACTTCGGGAGCAGTTTTAAACGACTTGTCTGGGACTTCTCTTTCTGTTTTATTATATACCAGCAAAGAATACTTCTCTGGAATTTTAGTTTCTCTTATTCTTTTTTATTTCTATTTTTTCTGCAAAGATCCTTTCCTTTGGATAACTTTCGGTCAATTTTAATATTAAAGCTCATCTCAGAGCTCAATTACAATCGCATGGTAAAAAAATACAGAAACACTTTTAATTATTTATATCTGCTAACGTGGAATCACAAATACCACAATGCTGGGGAAACAAAAATTAATAAAGCAATAATAAGTGAGCAGAAAGGGGAAACACCTTTATCCCGGCTTCCAATACTAACAAGTTGCGCGAACAAGAAAAGATGTAATATTTCACAGAAGCTTTACAGCCTGTAAAATCCAGTGGCTCGCTCAATAATTCCCAGCAACGTCATGAAACACAAAACGCGTACAATACCATGACATCGTTAACAAAACTGTCAATACTACAGTTCCTCCGTTCTCGTTTCTTAACTGTTCTAAATAATGGCTGAATTCTCGCCGGAATTATCGCAAAGAGACCGATAACCGAGGTAATTCCCTCGATGCGAGAATCGAAATAAACAGACCGCGGATGTCGCAGCTTTGTTCGTCGCCTCGCGATTCTACTTCGGCAACTTTGAGCGGCCAATAAAATAAATTATCTCGATGGGCTTAAGCCGGCCGGTCGAGGCGCGAATGAAAGTGTATTGAGTTGGATCTGGCTCGTTTAATAAATCTCGATGGATCGGCAGGATAAAAGTGTACTAAAGACGTCGTTCGATTTATTTCCTGCCTCCTTCCCGTTGTATCCTCCATACATCCGCAGGATTATCGAGTTAATCCTGGGGACGTCCTCCAACGGAGCGGACGAATGGTGCTCGAAATCGTGGAGGGACGAGGGCAATTTTCAATAAAGCCGATTTCCAGCGTGTCCCGGTGCCGAAGGCGGGATATTCGAACCCTTCGTAAAGGCGAACTCCCGAGGGAATAACGATTGCATCGAAAATTAATGGAATGTATGTCGAAGATGATTTTTATTAGTGTTATCATTTTGTTTAGCAGTTTTTAATTGGTTTTACAGCTTTTGTTTCGTGGTAAAGATTTTTGTTATTTACTTTGTTTTCTTAAAGAAAAATTATTTGTGTTGTGGATTTTTATTATTGTCATTTGTTCTTAAGTTTTGTAAAAGAGGAGTTATATTTGTTAAAGATTTTTATTATTTTCTTTGTTTTCTTAAAGAAAAATTATTTATGTTGTGGATTTTTATTATTGTCATTTGGTTTTAAGTTTTATCAAAGAGGAGTTATTTGTGTTAAAGATTTTTTATTATTTTCTTTGTTGTTTTAAAGAAATATAATTTGTGTTGTAGATATTTATTATTGTCATTTGTTTTTAAGTTTTGTAAAAGATGAATTATTTCTGTGAAATATTTTTTATTATTTTCTTTATTTTCTTAAAGAAAAATTATTTATGTTGCAGATTTATATTATTGTCATTTGTTTCTGAGTTTTTTTAAACAAGAGTTATTGATGCTAATGATTTGTGTTGTTATTATTGTTTTTTAATTTAGTTTTTTTAGGGGCAGTTAGTTGTGTTTAGTTTTTTTTTTTTTTCGTTCGTTTTTAATGGTGTTCTTTGGTACATGTCGCTGGGGTTCGGTTTTATTGGTATCTCGTTACCGGAAGGAACTTTCCGGGGAACTTGTTAAGCGAGTAAGAAGTTGAACGAAATTCCAAAAAAATAAGATGCGATACGCCGCCTCAAAGTTTTATCCCATGAAATATTACGCATATCCGTCATTAAAAGTTCGATTCTCAGGTGGGGTACGTTGGAGAGACATTAAATCACCTGTGACTGGTTTGAGGAAAAGTATATCATTCGAGAACTCAATTAAAAGCGACGAATTTGACGATAATACATAATTGTATTCAAGAAACATAAAAAATTGTTAGTTCTGCAATCGATGATGGAATACCTTCTTTTGTTGCTCACTAATAAATAACAATAATTTATTACACGATCAATCAATGATAAATAATGCACGAATAATAAATAAACAGATACACTGTAATTTTGCTTCGTATTCTTTTATCTCTATCATAGAATTCATTCCATTCGAATTTATAGCCATTGATTTAAATTAGCTGTGGTCCATTTCTTTCAAAACGTCTACATGTAAATTTCTAATATCGTTTTAAAATATATCTGCCAATCTTGTACTTACAATGAATCCTTAAACAGGTCATCTAACAATATACTATAAAAATTATTTTAACATTAATTTAATTTCGCCGTCTTTTTAGAGCAACAAATTCGCAACCTTAAAACCGTGGAAATCTATGTATTTCTTAAATCTACTTATTATTTTATATCAATAAATCACTGTATCTAACATGTTACATCAACGCGGTGTAAAAAAAATATTTCGTTAAATTAATAACCGTCGCTGTAAATTAAAAAAATCTATTGCAACAAACTTTGCCCCAAGCATCCACCGCTTCCAAAAAAATCCAGCCCTAAACAATCCAATTTAAAAAAAACCATCCACCAAACGACAACATCGTTGCCATCAACCCAGAAGCTCCACTCCACCCTTTAAATATCCTCCTAAAAAAAATTCCAGGTTATCGTTCAACCCCTGGAACTTTATCAAACAGCTTCCTTTGAACGACGGTCATCGGGGTCGGGGCGTAACCGCTCGCGCAATATCGCAACCGATTTCGATAGAAATGTTTTGCCGTAATCGCTCTTATCTGCGTGCACAGCGGCTCGTAAACAGTCTTTCGCTATCTGCTACAGAACGAAAGAGGAGAAAAGATGAGGAGGAGGATACTTATGCTCTTCCTCAAGAGCTATTCGAGCCTCGTATCTATCGACCTGGCGCTTCCGCTCGAGAAATGATCGCGTCTGCTTCACCTTCTGCCTTTCGAACGTCTTAGATACGCCAATGATATTTCTGCCCGTTTAATTTCGCGAGTCATTCGGCCAAACGAAGCTTGAAAAAGGCGACGGAAAGGCTAAGAGGTCGGTGCAAATGCAGAAACGATAGGAACAGGGATGTCGGTGAATTTTGATGTAACGAAATGGAAAAGGTGTTGTGTCGTATTAATCGTTTGTGTGCAAAGGAGAGCGATTGTATTTCGAGTTTAAAAGTGACATTAGAGAGCTCTATGGTGATACGTTATTCGCGTTGTTTGAAAAAATTTTATGAAACTTAAATTTTTGCGCTTCTAATTTTCGCAGCGACTATTTTTTAATACAAAATGAAGGAAACTATGTAGATAATTAATTATCGCGTTATTGTTTGAAAAAATTTTGTAAAGCTTAAATTTTTGCGCTTCTAATTTTCGCAGAGACTATTTTTTAATACAAAAATGAAGGAAACTATGTAGATAATTAATTTTGGCGTTATTGTTTGTTATTGTCCATATCTAGACCGTGTCCTCTATTGCGAATAATATTTTTTTCTAATTTTTTATTTCGTCATTAAACTTCTCAACTTCGTTATAATAATCCAGTTTTGTTATACGAGATTTATCGTCGATTCAAAACTGAGAATTCAAAACCCAGATCTCGACGCACCCTCTGTTCTCCGTTTCATAAGCTTTCAACCAGCACTCACGCGTCATCGTGTACAGCGGTTTCAGCCATACACGATTCATGTCATTCATCGGCGATTCAAAATTCGAAATTGCGAGTCCAGAGTTCGGTATACAGCGTGTACGCTATTTCACCGCCTCTTAGCCGGCACTCGTGCCCTGCTACACGTAGCGATTTCGGCGTTTGGACCTTTATTACACGACGCCAATTGCAGCTTTCCAAGTTTCCCTCCGACTTGTCCTCGCTGCCAAGTTTCCAGCTAAACAGCAAAAGTGAATAGCTGTTCCAAACTCAACATCATTATCTCGAACCTTTCTAACCGCTTGCTCGTTTCCACGAACTTTGTGCAACGGATTATGTAACGAATGAAATGGTACTTCGTTTGCAAACACGATACGTATTAACCCTTTGCTACTCCGAAACTTTCTTACGTTTCACAGGACTATTGTAAAAACTTGACGCGTTGCTTCGGGAAAAAAAAAATTATAAGTGTTAACGAGTTTTTATTTACTTGATTAATTTGTTTCTTTTTAAAGTATATAGAAAAAAGGATTTGAATTAACTGAAATAGAAAATTTAACTTGAAACTTAATCTCTAAAAGAAATTACACATGTTGTCATGATGGCGTTAGTGAAGCGCAAAGGGTTAAACTATAGGAAAATAATATGAGAAAACGTACACTTAATAAAGATAAATTTAAGAAATAAAGATTACTTTATTTATCTTTGTATCTTGGAAAATTGAGAATCTAAAGTTAAGAAATAAAGATACTTTATTTTTACGCTATTTATAAAGTTAAAATTGAACTTTATCACAAATATTCTGTCTTTTTATTGCATTTTAACCACAATCCGCGCCACGAGTGTGACTCGTGGTTATAGAGCAGAGTTAAAAACTTAGAAGTGTCCAGTGACTTATGGACGGAAATTTACATGTATAAAAATTACAATAAATATTGACACGAAGACTATTCTCAAACTACTTTTGTTTCCTAACTTCTTTCCGCTAAGAATATCTTACAGAAAATTATAGAAAACACTCGAAAATTCATCCCAAAAAATTGTTAGAATTTCTATGAGAAATCACGAATCGATAATTTCAGTTAATATCACTTAAACACAAGACGAACCTATTAATATTCTATCAACGACAATCGAATATATAACCGGAATACTCGAACGAATCAACTAATTAAAGTTAACACGACCTCCAGGTGGCAGAGTAAATCCTTTTCAATAGACGGTTCGGTTTGAAAGGCTCGTTGATAACCGCAAACCTTCAATCGTCCCTTCGTCAGTGGTACGTACCTTCACAAAGGAACTCACCCGGCCAAACTGAATATTCATGCCTCGATCGATATAAATCGACCAGATCTCGATCCACTTGAACGAATACGAATCATCCGGTGGCCAAGTTTTCCTACACAACCGAAGATTCCGCCTGTAGGATTCTCGGAATCGATACTCAAAAGTCCATCAGTTCTGTCTCGATGAATCACAAGCCCTTTTCGATTCATGTCTCGAGAAACTGTCAGCAGATTGGCTTCAGACGAGTTTTGGATCTACTTGACGTATAGATGGACACTAACTAGTGGACACAATGCCTCTTCAATTTACTTCTCTATGTTATTCATTTCTATTTTTCCAGAGAAGTTTGAAAAGGTTGTTGGCTTTTGATTATGCGACACATTTGATTTTTTGCGACACGATTATTGAGAGAACTATGTTTAAAAATGGATTCAATATTGTTTGGCTCCCACAGAGTTCGTGGAGCTGTATATGTAGCAAAAAACAATTTGCCAAAACAATAACAATACTTTATTAAATATATTTAGGTATACAACACAACTTAGCAGATATCACTGTCTAATGTCCAAAATGAGAGTCCAAATGTAATAACGTTCTTAATGTCCTATGTCCGAATGTAATAATCAAATGTCCAAAAGTAACGTAGTAACGTCACTCTTAATGTCCTGATCCAAATATAATAATAATAATATATAATATAATATAAATAATAATATATAATATAATAATAAAGTCCGTTGTCCTTAACAATATGTTCAGTAGAGTGTATTGTGGGTTGGGTACTATTTTCTTTTAATACTAGAAGCTACCGAAGTGGTAAAAGTGACCAAATTATAGAAATAATATAGAAATAATAATTATGATTCTATACTTTGTTGAGAAATATGATAAAAAAATTATTTACGCTGTCCGGAAAAAGGAGACACTCGAGTAATCTAAATTTAATAAAGTTTAAAATAAAGAAATTATAGAAATAATATAGAAATAATAATTATAATTCTATACTTTGTTGAGAAATAAATATAATGTCCAGGATATATGTATGTAAAAGAGGACACACTCGAGAAATCTAAATTTAATAAAGTTTAAAATAAAGAAATTATGGAAATAATATAAACTGTAATTCAATAGAATTCCAGAAATTTTATAAATTTACCATGACACGTTTCTGAGAATTTTCTGTAACTTTATGATAAAGATATGCATAAAGCTTAATCTCTCTTGCATTACGTATCTTTCTTCTTCATAAATCAAGATTCGTGAAAACATTTATAAAAAGCAAACCTAGATTTATCTTATTTTCCACCCGTTCTGAAATTAATATACACAGCCAAAACTTCTGAACCACTTTGCACCTATACAAAATCCTTAATTCTCATCTCATAAATTAATACCGCAGATACGAGAAACAGTTTACTACATTCGCGTAGATTTTTAACGAAACCTTCCCTGAAGAGACACGGTTAAAAATTCCTTTTCTTAAACATCCCAGCGTTCCACGAAACGCGTAACAATTGCGAACTCTTGGCCGACGGCGCAACCCTTTATTCGCCTACCCTTCTCACCAACTTCCTACCTTTCGTTCAAAAACTATCCCTCAAACGAAACAATTAACATCCGCTAATTGGAACAAAAACCCAACCAACCGTGGCCAAACAACAAACCCAACCAACACATAAATTTCAATTAACCAACAACCGACGAAAGGACATCCGAGCAACAAAAGGGCAACCATTAAGCAACCACATTTTCTCGAGAAATACTCGCTGGACAGTGTTCCCCTGGAGGAACAGTAAACACCATGGATCCATCCGGTGGCTTGGAAGCCCTCAAGGTCAGAATTCATGGCAGAAAACGAGCGGAAGCTTTTCCTAGGGAACAAAGGAAGTCCCTTTTCAGTTAGACGATCCGCGTTGGCCGGCAAGTGTCCGAGCGTCGGAGCTTGCACGGCCGCAACGGAGCGTGGGCTGACGATACGGAAGCAGGGATAGACTGGTCCACTCGTAGTTTCCGCCAAGGGACGTCCTCGCGCGTCGTGTCGACGTGACGCAATATACATGCTAATACGGCAGCTTTGGCCGGTGTACGAGCCGCAGGAACGTCAGGAAGTATCCTTTGAGATGGTTTCGAGGCATCGAGAGACATCGCACCGGCTTTGAGCTTCCTTCGTCGAGACGGAACGCCTTTGCTCGCGGCCACTCGATTAGCGACACTTTACTGATTATTCTAAGTAATTTGGTGAGGATTCAATTAAAATTTCGCCCCGGAGTCTAATTAATTTTCAAGATTGATTGCTGCAGAATTTGGTAGTAATACGGTAGAAGCGGCGTTATTAAGACTTGTAAAAGTTGGTTGATTTGTTGGAGGCGTTGCTTGAAGCGTTGCGATATTTTTTACAAGTTTGGTAGAAGTGTGCAGTTTTGTAAATAAAATGATTCTCGTAGAACGCGAAATGTTGTTCTAAAAATTTCATGCGAGTTTGATAAAGAGTTTAAGTTAATAAATTTGAACGAATTTAAACGGTACATATGTTAGGTTGCTATGAAAATTCTGTTTCCTACGAAACTCCGCCGAAATATTGAATTTTTGAAAACGAATCAGGTAATTTTTTTACCAGCTTGTTCGCTTCTGGCTCGTTTATATTGATTTATACGATACTGGTTTAACAGGTTAATACAATGAATAATAATGAATAAATGAAGTCAACTCACTGTGAAATTAACACTAGAACTACCGACGATTAAAATAGATTTATTTGTAGCAAAGAAATCAGGATGAGTATTTAAAAAAATTCTTATAATAAGGGTAATAATTCTTCGTGCATATTTTTTGGAAAAAATTATAGAAAATCCCTAAAAATGCGCCACTGTAAATTTATAAAATTTCTATGAGAAATTAAAGACTATCTTTCGTGTTAAATAAAATAATGACAGCTGGGAATTAAATGTAAAATTTTCTAATTCAGTTAACGTTGACTACTTCTAATGAAATTAAATTTTTTTTCTCCGCAAAAATGTCCCTTTTCGTACCATTCTTTTTTAAACAGTTTTATCATGCTTTATATCCAACAAGCTACGTTTTTTACATTCTTATGTTATTTGCATTATAATCGATTACACCGTAAATTGAAGATAATTTTAGGGGAACGTTTATGAAGAAATAAGCAACGTGATCGATGACATTTTCCTCGTAAAATTGATGTGCAAATGGCGTGCGTAAAATAAGCGAATGCCAAGGAACATGTAATTAAACCTAACTACTCGTAATTTTGTTTACCGATACGAAGCCTTCATTCTTTCTCTTTCCTATTTTTATGGAAGTAATTACAGTATCATGTGTTGCCACATTTTTGCATACATAATAGAAAAATCTATATGCTTCTCGGGAAACATCTAAAAATGAGTCACAATGCATATATTAATCGAGAGAGAAAGAAAGAGGATCGTACGAACCACCAGAGGAATTCAAACTTTTTAATCTATTAAAAATAAAATTGTGTAGAATCTGATACAATTTTTATGTAAAATAAATTTTATTATATTGTACTGACTCTTAGATTCCTCAACGATGTGTTTTTGGTTTCCGATATTTGAACGCTTTGTTTTATTTTATTTTTGTTTGCTTTCATAGTTCGTTATATATCTATTTCTTATTATTGTCTCAAATCAATATTTATTTAAGGTTAAAGCATACTTTGGGTAGTTTCAAATGAGATGACTCGATCTTATCTAGGTTATAAAATATTCTATTTTTTAACTGTTTTTAAATGTATTATAAATGTATTATAAATGTATTTGTATTTACTTTAGAAAATCAATTGCTGTAGTTAGATACCAGTCAATTTCCCAACAGTGCCATCGCTCTTCAACTTGCTCTATTTCCACCGAAGAAATTTAAATAAGAAAGATATAAAAATATACGTAATCCAATGGAGACAAACCTTTATCTGTATTCTTAACACAAAATTATATAAAATCGTTTAAAACGTACCACGGTAAAATTACAAAAATAAAAAGTCACGAATTATTTCAACATTCTCAATATTAAAAATATTAAAAATTACTCAATAAAAACGTTCAAAACAACCCTTAGTATTATTTAAAATACTACTATTATCTAAAATACGAAGGATTCCAATGACTCTGTCTTCAGATAAATTCACGAACCTTCAACACGTAACAATCAAACCTATTTAACCAGTTAACCGTGGCGATCTCTTTGCAGAGCGCGCACCAACTTTGTATCGCGATAATTAAGCGACGACGGGTATAGTTAGCTCTCAGGAAGTTGCCAATCCAACTCAAATTATTTACAATTTTTAGTTGTTTAACGCACGTAATATATATCCTGAAGCGGACTCTCGTAACGAAAGTGTTTAAAAAAAAAAACACAATACCCAATTTACGCGCTAGAATTGCACGCGACCGCTCGCATCCACCCAAAAAATCTTCAGCGTTGATATACCAAGCGGAAAAATGAACATTCTATTATATTTATCCACAATAAAAAAACAACAGTGATAACTGGATGAAACAAATTTTTTAAACCATAGATACATTAGTTTGTAACTTTTAAGTCACAAGACGCCATAGAGGGTTAAACGATTCAGTGTATTAACATTAACTCAATTAAAATGCTTGCAGAGTATTAAATATAACAGATTTCGATACAAAATGTATATTTTAAAATAGTAAAGAAACATGTGAGTGACATAAGTACGCGACGTTACCATGACAACGAACAAACAGAAAAACATCAATGTCCGAATTCATTTGTCCGGTACCGTATATTGTTTTTTATTTATTTTTTTTTTTTTAATTTATTATTTATCATCGCATCAACCATTTGTGGGTTACTAGCGACTCAGAGAGGGGGAGTTACAGTTTGTTGTATAATTTGGTTTCTTTGAGGTACTGTAGCAGGTTATTCGTGGTATTGTAGGGATTTTAGGTTGCAGACGGGTGTCTCTATAAATACTCAATAATGGACACTGTCTTAAGAACAATAACTATTTATTAACTAATTACTAGGCTCAATAATCCAATACTCGTTCTCTATTTCTCTTTACTCGACTCTCGACTCTGACTAAACTCTCTCTGACTATTCTCCGACTCTTCTCCGACTAACTCTCGACTAACCCCTCCACGCATTTTCTCCATTCATTTATTCCCTCGTTCTCTCTTCTTCTATTCTCAATCTCTTTCACTCTGCTCAGGCATTCCCAGAAACTCTTCGGCCACACGATATTCCCTGTCACTCGGTCCAAATACTCTTTTCTCGCACGTCCATCGCTCGGCCCAAGCACTCGTCTCTCGCACCTCTATCGCTCGGCCCAAACACTCGTCTCTCGCGCTTCGATCACACTGTCCCAAACACTCTTTATTCACACCTCTATCACTCCAGACTAAACATTCTCACCTCAGTCTTACCATTCCCACAGTATTGGCGTCTTTTTTTTTACACGAATATCGAAAAATATATATACGAAAAACGCGTTAATATACCAAGCGGATTAAAAAAAAAAACTACCCTCTAATCCCATCCGACATCGTTCCTTCCGCCTTCTAAATTTCCTGTCGCGTTCCCCAATCAGATTGCAATCGCTCGAATCGATCAAAAACTCCCTTCGCGCTCGGTTCATTTCCTGGTAGCATTATGCATCGTCCCTTCCACCCTCGTAGCTAATTCGATCGGGCCGACGGATAGAGCGGCTCTGACGGAAGACGTCGGTCGGCCAGCGTGTCAGGTGAACCTTCAGGTGACGACAGAATACGTGTCACGCTTCGTACGCGTGGTAGGCCGCGAGCCGTGGGTGCCATTCACCTCTCTCGGATCGTTGGGACGCGTCTTTTCACGGGGAATAACGCGGAGCAATTGGTGCCGATGCTAACGCGATAAGCGAGCGGATAAACTCGCGTGCGAGACCCTGCGAAATGCGCACTTGGACCACCCGCTGCGGCTATTGAATTTATGATTTCTCGGTCCCCTTGATATCGAGACAAAAGGGCTGGTTAAAATGTATGAATCGCTTCATCGCTTGATCCCTCCACGGAGAACTGATCCACGGTGATTTATGATGGGTGTTTAGACTGATTTGCTGCGTCGGCGTGTATGCAGCGATACGCGACACCATTGTATAATTCTTTTGATAAATGGTGCAGCGTTTAAGGGGAGCTCGAGATATTTTTCTGGCGAACAACTATTTGTGAGGATCGGGGTT
>SMSQ01010022.1:10292-34775 GCA_019453375.1 Ctenoplectra terminalis | reverse complement strand
ATGTTTTTTAATTATTATCACAGCACACAGTCTAAAGGAAAGTCGACAAAGAAAAAGCACACGCATGAAAACGACTTTCCTTTCCAGGCATTTACAATTTTTTTCTTAAATTCTTAACTATTTTACGACTAAATGTTTTTCAATTGGCATCGCAACACACAGGCTAACGAAAAACCAACCAAAATCAGTGCCAGACTGATTTTTGANGGCATCGCAACACACAGGCTAACGAAAAACCAACCAAAATCAGTGCCAGACTGATTTTTGAACACTTTTCATTCAGGCTGATTAAATAATTTTGCGTTTAACGTATGCTTTACAATCTGTACAAAAATACAAAGACTGTAATTATGAAGGAAAGGGTGTACACTTTACAAAGTTTACAGGGTTTACAAGGTTCTTCGTTTTCTTCAAAGTTCAGTGTGGGGCGTACGCGCCCCACGTGGCACGGAACCTGTTAACACGTTCGCGAACAGTAAAAGTTTCAGCGAGGTGCAAAAATTGACAGTGATTTTATTTTTAAATTAGTTGTGATATCCGAAATTTGATTAAACACATTTTATAAGGCTAGTCAGATTATCATATTTTAATCGTTACATACAATGAAACTTAAAATTAATAAAATTAAAACCTAAGGTTACATAAAATTAAATTCAAAATAATTGACTTTAAGATTTAAACGCTATAGCATTCATGTCACTCCTCAACATCATGAAAATTAATGCTATAGCATTCACGTCCGCGAACGTGTTAACGTGTCAAGTGTCCAGACTTTCAGACTTTCTCAGGACACCTATTATTTTTGCGTGCACAAAGACACTCCTTAGAACAGTGAAGCTCATTTTCCCTTTCAAACGATGTATTCACCATTACTTATCAACAATCCAACGCAACAAAATCATAAATCACATATACTAGGTTGTCCCAAAAGTTTCTTCCACTATCTTCGTACAATGGCTTCGTTTGGCAGTGTTTACACAAACACGAGGGCCTAATTTGTTAAACGAGAGATCAAGGAAGATAATAGAACAAAATGGATCCTATATAAAATAACAATATATTATAACAAAATATTATGCATCCATTGCTTATTTGTAAAAAAGGCTGACGGGCGAGGCGAGAAGAAATTTAGAAACAAACTATTAGTGAATAATATATTTTATTTGACCTGCTCTGGTCGACGTGCCTGCCCAAACTGTTTTTTCCCTGGTCTTTTCCTAGGAGGTGTCCTAGGAAAAGAAAAGGGGAGGACCGTCCTAAGTGGACGCACTTGGCCGACTCTCTACGCACGGCCCTCACAAAATATATATCTCTTCTCTATTGCTTATATATTAACCCTTTGACTACTGTGGCAGCCTAAAGGCGCTTAGAAATTTTGCGCTTGTGACACTGTGAGCGCCCTGAAAATTTGAGCTTAACGTTAATGTTAAATGTTTAATACGTATAGTAAGAATTCGTTGCAGAATACAGAGAAATAAATAATATTGTTTCAATGTAGTGAAACTCAGTTTTTCGATTATTCAAATATATTTTCCCAATAATGTACCCGTAACAAAAAATTTCGCCGTTCTCGGCGTACGTCGTAACTGAATTCCTGCCGTATGGTACGGCCGGTGCGTCTCAAAATCTACCGTAGTCAAAGGGTTAATAAAACGAAAGAAACTTTTGGGACAACCTAATATTTCTTAGCGGCAGTGTATTTCTCCCATTTCCAATTTTATTTTCCTCGAGTAAAATAATCGCGAGCCGTTCACAACTAATTAAAACTAATTTCAGCTAAAAGTAGCACTTCCAACAATTTAATTTCCTCTTCCTCGAGGACCTGTTCCATCGATGTCGGGCGGCGCTATCGGTTTTCAACAGCGCGGTTTCCGGTCTCCGTGGCGATCAACCATCGAATCTCTAGCCATCGTATAAACAGCGCTTAGTCGTGTTCCGAGAGTGTAGCGGCTAGCTCGTTGGGTCGATGTATTCTCGGTTGTTTATTTAGGCCAGCCGAGGTGAATCGTTCGGTCGAAACTGGCGTGCAGACACGATGGCCGGCGGAAATGTACAGCGGCGAACGGCGGGGCCGCGAAAAACGCAGCCCCTCGGAAACGATAATGGATCCCGACCGTTGCATTATCGTCGTTTAGCCGGCGCCAAGATCAAAGGGCCGACCGCGGTTTTTCTTTTCCACCGACCGCGCAAAAACGAGAAACTTACGCGCGTTCCTCTATTTTTCGGTTCCCAACGCTCCCTACCCTTTCCGCTTTGAGTGGCGACTTCCCACCACGGACGAGCTTGTTTGCATTAACGCCACTTCCTTCTGCTTTTCTTTTTTTTTTTATCGTTTTTAGAGAAAACGATTCTTTTGACTCGGAGGTAAGAAGATGAAATCGTTTCGCTATTCTTTTCGCGTTTAATCCTGCTTCGTTAAATTGTTTTGGACTCGAACTGTGTCTTATTGAGGAAACAAAATTAATAATTTTGAGGGAAATGTGTGCTTAATATAAAAGTGAAAGAAGGAAGTTTAGATATTGATGACAGCTTTGTCATATTTTTTTTTTAATTGGGACACTTTTTTTGTTTTATTGAAATTAGGAAATTTAGCTTTTTCATATTTTTCTTAGAATTAGAACGATTTTTTCTTTGATTGAAACTAGGAAATTTAGTTTTTCGTATTTTTCACACAATTAAAATGGTTTTTTCTTTTATTGAAATTGAGAAATTTAGCTTTTTCATATTTTTTACACAATTAAAATACTTTTTTTCACACAATTAAAATAGTTTTTTTTTTTCATTGAAATTAGGAAATTTAGCTTTTTCGTATTTTTGCACACAATTAAAATAGTTTTTTCTTCCATTGAAATTAGGAAATTTAGTTTTTTCGTATTTTTCACACAATTAAAATAGTTTTTTCTTCCATTGCAATTAAGAAATTCAGCTTTTTCATATATTTCTCAAAATTAGGATATTTTATTCTTCCATTGAAATTACAAAATTTAGCTTCTTCATATATTTCTTGAAATTAGAAAATTTATTAACGAAAGAAAAAGTCGATTGGGTCAAAAATGACCCAATGGTCGAAGCAAGGTTAATGGATTGAGCGGATTGGAAATAGGAAAAGAATCTAAGGGGTTGTTCGGATCAGCGTTTTTGAACCCGAGTCGTATTAAATTTTTAACGGGTCGCAAAATGACAGCGAGTTTAAACAACAACATACCTAAATCTAGATGATAAAAAATCAAATTGAAGTATTCCATATGAAAAAAAAAAAAAAAAAAAAAAATAGGAAGACAAAAAATTATATTTTAATGAAGATAACCAGATATCTTCGAGACCAACTGTATTTTTCAAGAAATTATGGTAATGGTATTTGTACATTGTTACAAGAGAGCAAAAACGAAACATGTTAGACATGAGCGTTATTTCTGTTGTACCTTTGACATTATGTACTTTGCCATCAAAGTTGTGCATATTCGACGCATGAAATACGAGCACAACGGGTGAAAGAAAGAACAATCGTCGCTCTGATATTGTGGTTTCTCGACAGATTGCGTTTCGGTAATCACGGTTGAACTTTCGCGAAATTTTAGTCAGCAGCCAATGGCGGACGGATTTCTTATCGACGTCGGATATTTTTTTTAAGCACGCTACATTCACGAATTGCGAGAGATAAAACGAAATCTAGGTTAGAGGTTGCACGGAAAAAGTTTGCTTCGTTTTCAGAAATTGCGAACCGAACCAGTGTAACCCAGAAACGAAAAAATATTATTATTCATTCACAGATTACACTTGATTTTATCACTGAATAGAACGAAAGCGAGGTAAAAAGATAATAATCACTATTTCTTCCAGTAACAAGAAACAATTGAAACGATTCGAATGAAATTTATAATTTTCGTTTCACGAAACGCATATAAGAAGTTGTACGTATATTTCCTTTTTTTATTTTTTTAAATAAAAAAGGTGAAGAACGCAGGCAAATTTTCTTTTCCTTCGGCTTTGATATCATTGTTTTTATCGATACTAAAATTTAGAAATAATTGTTACTATGATATTATAGTTACAGAACAAACAATTATTTATTGAAATACAGAAACGAAAGAGATATGAAAATAAATATTATTAAAGAATAACTGTTTATATAAAAAATGTAGAAGTATAAAAAGATGGCAATCAGAAGAATTTCTAACATTAATGAGTTATATGAAATAAAATTTAATTAAATCGGAATAATTAAAGAATCAATATTTAGCATCTAAATTTAATCGATAAGAAAATAATATCCAGGAGCTATAAATACAACCGAATAACGATAAAACGTATTCCAACCGTCAAAATTTTTATATGATATTAAAATTTAATTACCATATACTTTTATAAAGAAAATTCAGAGTTCGTCTTTAAAGTAATTCAGAAACAGAATCGATCTTTCCAAGAGAGATTCATTTTTTTACAAACAACCACGAACTATGTTCGGTTCATCGTAAGAATATGCTCCTCCATGGCAAGACAGAGCATCCTCTGCGTGCAAAAGAGAATCCTTGACGTTTATTCACTCGGTCAAGAATGCAATGTTCTAATTCCCTTAAAACCACGTAGTCAAATAAATTTTATAAAGGATATTATACGCAGGGAATGCAGAATTGTCGCCACTTATACAAAATTAAAATAGCAAAAGTGACGCAAGAAATGAAAGTTACGAAGATGAATCGTGTTTAATACAAATGTGAAAAATAATTACGAGATTAAGAAAGGAATATTTTAAATAAATATAACCCTAATTTATTTTCTATCAATTATACAGGTATTTTTCAAAAAGAATATTAAATTCTTTTAAGAGGTATTAATATTAAATTCCTGAGGCGATTTCAAGCGAGTTTGTTCTTAGTCAAAATGTTGATCGAGGCTTCGTTAATTAGATATTAACGAAAAACTCTAGCCAATCACAGAGTACATATAGCGGCCGGATTACGGCGGTAGTGTTGGCTATGCGTCGTGTTTATGGTTTGACGAACAAGTGCTGGTCAGTCTTGGGCAAAAATTATATGGAATATATGTTATTCGTGAATTAATAGTAAATAAATAATAATAATAAATAAATAAATAAATCGAGGGAAATTGTTCTTGTTATCTGTGGTACAAAAAGACGAATACAAAATTTTCCTTCAAAATAATCTAAAAGTAACAATTATCTCGAGTAAAAGAATAATAAACAAATGTCCAAATATTTCCTAACTTCGCACTAAAATAATAAATTTACACGTTCCATGGCAACGACGATTAACATACCTTAAACTTGTTTCGCGAATTCCAGAATTATTTCATTACTAAATTACAAATTTTTACGCATTTATGTAAAATCATTAAGCACAAAAATTAAATAAGCATATAATATATAAATGAACCTAAATAAACCTAAATAAACCTAAAATATACTTCTTATACTATTTATTAAATAAAACAATTGCCTATGTAACTCCCATTTTTAAAATCATATTTATAAAAATCCCAACTCCGCTCATATTTCATATTCAACAGTAAATTTTCACGACTGACCGAATTATACGTTCATAAATCCGACATAAGAGGAGCAATACAATTTATTTCTCGTATTTACACGTAAACCTCGCTCATATTCGCCGACAAAGCAACAAAATTCATAATTTACGACACGTGTAACTCACCGAACCCACCTGGAACGTCCAACGCTTAAACCCGACGTTTAACCCTCCGTCGTTCGAGCCACTGTCGACGCTTCAACTTAACTAGTTCATATTCAATGATATACTTTTAACCACTGTCAATAATTCGGCTGAATTTTCATATTTTCCAATAAGATATCTAGATAGAAAATTTTCCATCGAATAACATATTTTAACGTAAAAGAATATGTTTCGCATCCAAAAAAACTGAAAACAATGAAACAAAGCAAAACGTCGAGTCCGGCTCGACATAACACCGCGAAGGATTAAAATTCGTCGTGGTTGCACCGAAAAATCGACGAAGAAGAAGAAAGATCGTTTGGAATCGAAATGGAAAGGCGAGCGAGTTGTTTCGCGCTCTGCCTCGCAATCGCAATGGCGCCGGTATTATTATTACAGCCGTGTTCGAATTGGCATTAACATTCACCGATGCACTCCCTCGCCGTTCTTCTCGCTCTCGCTGTCGATGTATAACGAGGCGCTCGCGTCATTCGCCGTTTTCGTAACGTGACTTTGTATCATGAACTTTTCGATGACGTTTGCGCAACCCTATCTAAGCCTGCACGGTCGCACCGCTTGCAATGCACTTCTGCATTCGTTTGAACCGCGTATACATGCGTCTTCTCGAGCGAGATAACACGATCCTGTTCCCGTCTTCGTTGCACGGCTACCGTCGCAGTGGTTCTCAACCGTGCGAGCCTGTAAAAGGTCGCTGATTGATCCTTGCATCGTGTCTCGATGTAATCGTTGGAAAGAATGCAAGAGAGGTTGTAAGGATATCAACCTGTGGTACGTTCCTTGGAAACGGTTGCAGAAATTACGACAGTGCTTTATTTATATCAATATCACAGGTTTAACCCTTAACGCTAACGACTTTTAATTGTATTGGGTTGTCCGGAAAGTTCGTGCCGATTTTTAAAGAAAATTCCAGAATTTGCTCTTCGAGAAATTTCACTGATTTCGGTTTGACAAGAAACGCGTTGGTAGAGATTTTTTTTAGTACATTTGCTGTATACAAATTCTGTTTTGAGTTGCACTTAATCCCTTAACACGTTCGCTACCAGCTTCGCGTATGTGTGACGCACCAATTTCCATCGAGAGCTCAACGTCACACGTGTGTGACGCATTGAGAAATTTAATTCGTATGCTTTTTAACTAGATTTTAATACTGTGCGAGTAGAAATCTGCAAATAGAGTTTGCAGAAATTCAAAAAATAAATCATTCGCTGCAATTGCGACTTCTTTTTCTCTTTTTTGATAAAAACAGTGTTGAGCTCCACCTCGATAAATATAAAAATACCAGTTTTCTTTCTCATAGAAGTTTTGTAAATTTACAGTGGCGCATTTTCTGGGATTTTTTATAATTTTCTGCACAAAATATGCACAAAGAATTGTTATCTTTATTAACAATTTTTATATATTTTTTCAAATACTCATCACCTTGATTTCTTTGCTACAAATAATTCTATTTTAATCGTCGGTAGTTCTAGTGTTAAATAACGTCTGACGATCGCAAAGCAACAGCTGAGAAAAACAAAATAGTTCGTCGGAACTCTTTTTCCAAATCAAAAAATGAGATCGTGCGTACCTGTCCAAAAATGTACCGCCAAGTTTAAAAGAGTTAAAGTCTTTAAACTGCGATGGTATGGGAAGTTCTTGTATTACAACACTCCAGGTTCGTTTGACAACGTGTAGCGCGGCTGTTCGTTATGCAACTAGTGAAACTATCGGTTACCTGTCGATCGTGGATGCACGAAGAACGCTCGAGAAAATCGATCAGCCATTACCCTTACTTACTGTCGTTTCTCTGTTCCTCGTTTTTTTTTTCTTTTCTTTCGATCGTTCCGCAAAACTGAAATGTAAATCCACGTTTACCATCTGCACGCAGTTGGTCGCGGATTTCAGATTGCAAACAGTCCATGCAGGATTCAAAGAGACGAGGAAATTATTGATACCTGTTTGATGAGGATAAATATTGAGGATTTTATAAATTTATGATCCCCGACTTCTCGATTATAGAGCTTATGTGTAATCATTATTCCTCTTAAATGCAAAATTATTCGCGGTATCCAGGCCTATGCATATTAAAATAACGAAAGATGGAACATACTTAAAATTAATAATAAGATGTTATTATATTTTATTATATGTTTTTATATGTTCTTATATGTTGACTTAAAAAACGAGGTATTAAAAATAAATAGATTAAAGAAATTAATTTAAGCTCTTAAGGAAAGTACTTTTTATGTGTCGATTCAAAGAACCAAGTATTTAAAAAATGTGAAGAGATTGAGGAACCTAACCTAAGGTATTGAAGAAAATACTTAATAAATAATGAGATTTTCTTATAGGTTAATTTAAATACCGGAGTATTTAAATAACATGAACAGGTTAGAAAAAAGTTGCCATTGCATTCTTTCTTATTAATTATTAGGTTCAGGAATTTTTGAAAATACTAACAGAGTATTAAAAAATTTATTTCTCTAAGCTTTGATCTTAGATCTCACAAGCAATTCTATGAAAAATAGAAGAATCTAGGAATTAACACTAAAGCTATCGAAGCGGTCAAATGGCCCGTTCGTAATTTCTCACTCAAATTTTATAAATTATTAACGGTGCACTTTTGAGTACATTTTTTAGATTTTCTGTAAAATATATGGTTAAAGATCTGTTTCTGCTGCATATATATTTTTCCAAGTATCTATTACTGTAATTTCTTTGATACAAATTTAATTTAATCGTCGGTAAGTCTAGTGTTAAAGAAACTGATTGAAACATTTTCAATTTCATTATCAGTCCCGTCAAATAAAGATTAAATACATTTTAAAAATTGTTTATCTTCTCACATATTCTTTAAACAATTATATTTAAAAAAAAATACCTAAATGAACATAAAATATATCCTAACACGTATCATTACAAAAAAACTACAATTTATATTCATTTAATGCAAACCACACTTCAATATCTCTAATGGATCAAAAGTTACCCAAAAATCTCTCCAAAATTCACAAATCCAGCCCACTGTGCCTCAACGCAATGATCACAGTCGTCAATAACCTATTAACAGTTACATAAAAAAAGCAAAAAACAAGAAAAAAGGGAGAGGAAAGCAAAAAGCAAGGTGTCGTACGAGTTTGCTTTTCTTTTCTCAAGCCAGGATCTACGGCCGGTTGCAACTTTCTCGAATTAACTGCCAGCGATCTCGGCTGTCTCGATTGCAAGTCGGTCGCAGCGACAGTAGCAGTGGTAGTTAGTAGACAGCCTATTGCGGTTACGCAACTAGTGAAACTACCCGGCGGCGAACGTTCACGAAAAACAAATCTTCCTACACCGATTCATATTTTCCAGGCCCAACACCGAGCCTTTACACTTTTCGCGAACCTAACCCGTTCGTTTTGATTCTTCAGTGTCTTCGTTACTGTTATTTATTTCACCGCGTCGTTATTATCGTTATATATTGGGTTGCTCGGAAAGTAATTTCGTTTTTTTTTGTGAAAATGAAAGACAATTTTCGTGTAACGAAGAAATATTTTATTAAATTATATATCGGCCATTCTGGTCCAGCACCTTTCGCCATCTTTCGTGTCGTTATTCGCCGGTTTGCATCAACTAATGCCTTTATCTTGTCTTTATCAGCTTGAACCGGCCTTCCAGAACGCGGTGCATCTTCGACATCAAAATTTGCGGATCGAAATTTTGCAAACCAGTTCTGGCACTGGCGTACCGTCAACCCATCTTCTCCGTACACATCGGTTAATTTCTTTCTGGCTTGAACACCATTTTTACCTTTTCTATAGTAAAAAAGTAAAATACGACGGAAATTCTGCTCATTGCTCTCCATATTTAAAAGGGCGCCAACCAAAAACTACTGCCTAGAATCAAATGGACTTTTTCACGCACAAACCTTGCTATATCAGCTCTCGAAACGTATAATGATTATGAGGCTTAAGTGTGAAGTTGGATGCAAAAAAATACAATTAAATCCTCTATCGGGAAAAAACGAAATTACTTTCCGAACAACCCGATACATTATTTATCATTATTTATATTACATATTTATCGTTCGTCAGAGCCATCATTCAGCGACGATTCTCTGCAATTTTCACGGATGGTTTATAGTCTCTCTTCTAATGGCTGTGATAGGCCGATTGGCCACTGTCTTTTTAACACTAGAACTACCGAACAAGTCAAAATGACTTGTTCATAAGTTCTTATAGAAATTTTAGAAATTTACAGTGATGAATTTTTGAGGATTTTTCGTATTTTTTTGTAAAAAATATGCATAAAGAATTGTTACCCTTTGATGGGTTTTTTAGAATAACTGTAAAACGTTTAAATTAAAGAAAGGTATATTTAATAAATACATATGAGGTGACGCTTGCTCGACGGTCAAACTAAGACTAACTCTTGTACAACAAAAAAAGGAGAACAAAAGGTGAACTAAAAAGTATTTAAAATAAAGACATCTTCTGACAACGTTCGTTCGTATGTCGCTAATAACGGTAATAGTATCGATCTTCTATCACCCTTATTGTAGGTATTTTTCGAAATACCTATCATTGTGATTCATTTGGTACAAGTAGCTATACTTTAATCGTCGGTAGTTTTAGTGTTAATTCTTCTTTTTATATTTGCATTACGCAGAATAACTTATTCTCTCTGGTACGACACAAACTGTATTCTCCGATCATATAAAATGTAAATTTGTGTTTTCGAAAGTGTTAACTCGCGCGGTTAGCAATGGGTTAACACAATGGGTAAACACAAATTTTCTTCAAAAGTTTTAAGTTAAATTTAGTATCTTCGACGGTTAATTTTTTTTTTTCTTTTAATTTTAGCCTTGTGGACTGACATTCAACTTTTCGTTTAGGTGTTACTGGCTCGTAAAGACCGACAGTGTCAATTTAAAAAAATTACCTTGAGNTGTCTTTATCAGCTTGAACCGGCCTTCCAGAACGCGGTGCATCTTCGACATCAAAATTTGCGGATCGAAATTTTGCAAACCAGTTCTGGCACTGGCGTACCGTCAACGCATCTTCTCCGTACACATCGGTTAATTTCTTTCTGGCTTGAACACCATTTTTACCTTTTCTATAGTAAAAAAGTAAAATACGACGGAAATTCTGCTCATTGCTCTCCATATTTAAAAGGGCGCCAACCAAAAACTACTGCCTAGAATCAAATGGACTTTTTCACGCACAAACCTTGCTATATCAGCTCTCGAAACGTATAATGATTATGAGGCTTAAGTGTGAAGTTGGATGCAAAAAAATACAATTAAATCCTCTATCGGGAAAAAACGAAATTACTTTCCGAACAACCCGATACATTATTTATCATTATTTATATTACATATTTATCGTTCGTCAGAGCCATCATTCAGCGACGATTCTCTGCAATTTTCACGGATGGTTTATAGTCTCTCTTCTAATGGCTGTGATAGGCCGATTGGCCACTGTCTTTTTAACACTAGAACTACCGAACAAGTCAAAATGACTTGTTCATAAGTTCTTATAGAAATTTTAGAAATTTACAGTGATGAATTTTTGAGGATTTTTCGTATTTTTTTGTAAAAAATATGCATAAAGAATTGTTACCCTTTGATGGGTTTTTTAGAATAACTGTAAAACGTTTAAATTAAAGAAAGGTATATTTAATAANAAAATGTGATTTTCAACTGTTGCGTAACTATAGCACCGGCGTTGTTATTTACTAATTTAGAAATGCAAAAATAAAAATAAGTAACGAAACAAGTAGAGATATATTTCGGAAACTTATTGATAGCGTTCCAGACAGAATTTTCCAGCTAATTACAAAAAAAGGTGGTCCTACGAAATATTAAAATTGTTTATCATTGATTTTATCGATGCGGTGCTATTGTTACGCAACAGTGAAAATTCAGACTTTTCATTGTATCATATTGTACAAAAGGAGAATTTAAATAAAAATTAATTTAAAGTTGATTATTTTTCGTACACTTTCAATTTTAACAATTCATTTTTCTGTACTTTCAATCTAAATTCTGGAACAGTTGAAAATTTAGGCGGTGTTATAGTTACGCACTGCAGTGTATATCGTAAAACATAAAATATTATATATCCATTACCTATTAATAAAACGAAAGAAACTTTTGGGACAACCTAATATAACGAAACATAAAATATGCATCCATTACTTATCAATAAAACGAAAGACTTTCGTAACAACCTAATACGTTAAACAAAGCAACGACTTTTCTTCTCCGGCTTTCACAACTGTCTTCTCAAAATAAACAAAAATAAATATCTTTCAATTCCCATCATAACACACAACCTAACAGCAAAATTAACCACAATCGGCACAGCCCTTAACCCATTTGCATCGCGAAGCGGAATATTCCGCGAGCAATATCTTCGCTATATCACCAAACGCGGAACAATCCTCCGACAGCGACATCATACTACACCGTCGAACAAAAATATTTGCGCTAATAATTTTATATTCATTAATATACATTATCCCTTGTACTCTGATGTATCATTGTAATTAATTAGTATTAATAAAGAATAGCCAATATTTAAATTGGAATCAGTTATAAGTCACTCAGTAAAGTAATCAGAAGTAAATCAGTTATAGTTATGATCCGATGAACTACACGCGATCAAATCGTATCGGCTTCGATGATAAGTGAGAGATCCCTGCAATTTAAGTCGCGATGCGAATGGGTTAAGGCGTTAGAACCAAACCAACCGAATGAACAAAAGATCGCCAACATTTCCGAAACGACGCTTCGATCTAAAACTTGAAACAATTCAAGCCCATGCAAAGTGTGCCCATGCAAAAAAGAAAAAAAAGAAAAAAGTTCCCTAACCGTCTTATCGTAACCCACAAACTCCGGAACGATAGTCGATCTTTCGGATGGTGTCACGCCAGTTACGCAACGGATTCTCGGTGTGTCTTTATACGACGAGGGCAATAAATCAAGCTCTCCCTCGAGAGAACAGCGAAGAAAAGCCGAGGTGCTGACCGAACCAGGAGCACAAGAAGGTGGCCGTCGAGGAGGGGTCGGGAAGGACACGTAAGAGATCGAAAAGGGGGACGAGGGGCAACCCTGGGACCGAGATTACGTCGTTTCGTGCATGCAAGGCGAAAGGCTCGCAGCGCGAGTGCGCGATGGCCTATTCCCCGTGCCCAGGGTTACCCGCGGTCGTTGTGTCCGAAAACTTTGGCAATAAACTTACGCTCGGTAGAGAGAGGGAAAGACAAGAGCGATGGACAGAGAGAAAGAGAGCCGCGGGGGGCAGCGCAGCCGCTGGCCAGCCCATCGGTGGAACCGATAGAACGACACCGTGATGGAACGAACCGGCCAACGCTACGCTGCCGGGATAGTTTCACTAGTTGCGTAATTCTAAAGCTGTGTCCACACTGAAACGAACGGACAGGAGACTTTTTGTTACCTGTTGTTGGCGCGTGTAACGAGAGGTGTCCAACGGATACCGGATTGTTGGAACATTTTGGGTTTCATTTCGGTTTAATCCGGTGGGATAAGATGGGTTAACACGTTGACTGCCACGGTGGTCATATGTGACGGGAGATTGTTTCTTCTGTAGCGCCACGGTGGTCGTCGGTGACCGGAGTGCTTCAAATGTNAGAGATCTCTGTTCTAAATCTTTATTTAATTTTTACAATTATAAACATTTGAAGCACTCCGGTCACCGATCACCACCGTGGCGCTACAAGAGAAACAATCTTCGGTCCACGAGAATACCATGAAGAATACCATACGCTTCATAAAGAGGAAGCAAGGAAAAATGTAGAAAAGACTGTAACGTGTTGTCCTGAGCGTCCAGTGTCATCTCAAATGTGTCTACAATGTTTCAACCCTCTATAGCCCGAATTTTGTTTCCTTATCAGAGAAAAAGTTACGATTAATTACAGTTTTTCACTGTGATTTGAAGATTTTTGTATAGTAACTATAATAACTATACTAATACAGTAATCAAATTTAATTTTACAGTGATAGCTAAATAAAATAAATTTTTTTAAATATAGACACATTAATTTGTAACTTTTAGGTCACGCAAAACCATAGAGGGTTAACGAATACCATCGTAACTAATAAAATCTTTTGCAATGTTTTAAAAACAAATTTATATTTAGGTATATTTCTCATTCGTTGGCAAAAGCATATTTTATAAATTATTATTTTATATCACGTACTCGTCATAATCGTATTACAAATAATATTACTATAAACTACCCCCGAAATCTTGTTTCAATTACACGAAGAAAAGCGTCATCCGCTTATGGATGACGGTGCCCAGGCAGAAACCGTCATCCATGCTTGGTTGACGGGGCGTTCAACGTGTTAAAGGAAAACATAATAGTTTGTACCAACTGCACGTGGCCTATCCCACTTCTGACTTTGTTAAACACGCTTTACTTATCACCTTGCGTATCTAACACCGGTTGGTTGATAAAGAAAACACCAACCATCCTTATCTAGTTCCTCCATTCGTCCATCGTGGTATCTGTTTCGCCATGTACGACCACCCTGGCCTTCCCTCCTCCTATTTCTCGGATCTCACCACCATCGAAACCGCCACCTATTTGAAAGTAGGTGGGAAAGTAGGTGAGAAGGTGATCGAGGCAAAGCACGAAAGCAGAAAGAGAAAGAGAACGGGGAGGAAGGGGGCACCAGGCTCGGCCAGAGCGTTAAATAATCGTTTTAATTGGGTTATGCACGAGGAAGTGACCTATGCGAGAGACTCAACCTCGCGGCTCGAGACCTTCTGTTGCCTTTTTTTCGCCACCACCGCGTGCACCGGCTCTCGACAGCCAACCATCGGTTTTCTGGCTGCTGAATAACGCAACTACCTACTCTCTGCGCCTCTACGTCTTTCGTCCGATCGCTCGATCTACCCCAACGACGTACGCAGGAATTTGTTTGTCCCAAAACAGTGGCTCTCAATTGCTGCGATTGTTACGGAGAGCTGAAATCGGTTTCAGAAAGAGTTTGACGAGGTGTTGGGTTGCTATACGAATTGTTTCAATTTTTTGGGGGTCAGAGATGTAACTTTTCAACCCTTATGCGGATAATTAAAATATTCACGGTTATTGGACAACTGCGGTATATGGGTTAGGTTACATTTGGTACGTTTTTATTCCAAAAGCGTAAATCGAAGGCAAATGTTCCAAATAAGGAGGATTCGGAGCAGCTTTCGCAACATCTTCACGGGAACATAACTAATTATGAATGGAAATGTGGAAATGGGTATCAGGTTGTCCATATAAAAGTTAATTTCTAAGGGATCTTGAAAAATTCAAAGACATTTTTGTGAGATTATCGTTGATCTGGAATTCAGAGAGATTTTTATAAGTTAAGGGTTAAATTTATTACGTTTTTATTCCATAAGCGTAAATTAAAGGTAAATGTTCCAAATAAGGAGGATTCGGAGCAGCTTTCGCAACATCTTCACGGGAACATAACTAATTATGAATGGAAATGTGGAAATGGGTATCAGGTTGTCCATATAAAAGTTAATTTCTAAGGGATCTTGAAAAATTCGAAGACATTTCTGTGAGATTATCGTTGATTTAGGATTCAGAGAGATTTTTATAAGTTAAGGGTTAGGTTACATTTGTTACGTTTTTATTCCAAAAGCGTAAATCGAAGGCAGATATTCCAAATAAGGAGCATTCGGAGCAGCTTTCGCCACATGTTCGCGGGAACATAACTAATTATGAATGGAAATGTGGAAATGGGTATCAGGTTGTCCATATAAAAATTAATTTCAAAGGGTCTTGAAAAATTCGAAGACCTTTTTGGTGAGATTATTGTTAATGTAGAATGCAGAGAGATTTTTATAAGTATCTGAAATTATTAGTGGTACAGGGTGCGTAAGATGCTGTCTCTTTACTCGTTTCTTATCGTTCGTACAAATTTTATAAATTTGCAATGATAGGTTCTCCATGACCTTTTCTAAAAAATATTAATAGATCTCTGTTTCCTCTGCATCGTGTATTTTTTTATACGCACACATATCGTTTGAATTTTTTAGGTACAAATTAGTGTACCTCGATCGTCGGTAATTCTAGCATTAAAGTATACTTATTCGAATAAAAAATTGCTCAACGCTTTAAACGCTACGCCGAATTTGGTCTACCTTCTGTTAGACCGTGTGCTGTGATACTAATTAAACAAACATTTGGTCGTAAAACAGCTGAGAATTGAAGGAAATCGTAAATCCCTGCAAGGGAAAGTCGTATCTTCGTTTAATGTGATTTAACAGAACCCCAGAACTAATAAATCATAAAATATTATTTTCAATCGATATTATCAATCCTCAGGAACCAACGACGCCTAACATAAAATTTCAGCGTGTCGCTTAACGTGTTAAATAAAAATAAAAATGTACCACAATTTATAAAATTCCAACGAGAAATTACGAATTGAAACTTTCACGGCAACCCGATGTATTTCTTTCCCTTTTTTTGTTTCACAAAATCAGCCAGTTAATTGCAGATACAGGTTCGAATCGAGCGTGCACGCATCTGCCCTTCTCCATCGCGTTCGCTATCTTTTGCGAACCGCGTTTACTTCAACTCTGCGCGGACTAACGACTTTCACTTAAGCAGCAGACTCACTTCCTGAATGCATAGACCAGTCACAGTTCCACGATCAAACTAGGAAACGGAGAGACGAGCGTTACATAAACGATCCGTTCGACAAGTCGGTCCGAATCGTGTCTTGATTTTTAGATCGTACAGGCTGAACCTTTGATCCGTTCAAGGACGATCGTCGACTGCAATATTTTCGAAGTTTATTTCAAGCTTAATATTTTTGGTTTGTTTTTTATATTACAATGAAATACAGTACATAAATGTACATAATTTAGAGGTTACAGCAACGATCTGTTAGTCACTCGGTCTTTTCTTTTTTATTCAAATAATTTTACCGATCATTCTATAACGATACCCATTTGGGACTTTTTCTAAAATATCAAATAATTTCAAAACAAAACATAATTTCAATATAATTATATCGTTGCACAAATTTTTGTGCATATATATAACTTATCCTAACTTATATTTTCGAAGTTTATTTCAAGCTTAATATTTTTGGTTTGTTTTTTATATTACAATGAAATACAGTACATAAATGTACATAATTTAGAGGTTACAGCAACGATCTGTTAGTCACTCGGTCTTTTCTTTTTTATTCAAATAATTTTACCGATCATTCTATAACGATACCCATTTGGGACTTTTTCTAAAATATCAAATAATTTCAAAACAAAACATAATTTCAATATAATTATATCGTTGCACAACTTTTTGTGCATATATATAACTTACCCAGCCAACAATAAAAAAAAAAATTTGGCAGTTAACTCTTTAGGGCACGCTGGAATTAAAAGCGTCCCACCTTTTTCGGTGCACCGTAATACATGGTGGGACGTTTTTAGTCCCACCTCGACTTAGGGAAAAGGATGTGCTTTAATAAGTACCATTTGTGAACCAATGTGGCACGGTGAGACTATTTGAGTCCCACCCTATAACATCACGACATCGTGACCGGCGTATGAAAATTAAAGGAAAATATTTCAAATAAAGGAAGACACTGAAGAACTTACCAGAACTGTCAAATCGTGTAAAAACCTGCTTAGTTTTTTGAAACATGTAAATCTTCTGAACCTAATTTAAGCTTTGATCCAATATGGTATTACCTGGTCCAATGGTCACTTTCGTCTTGCACTGGGACTGTATCCCGGTCATCCATCTGCTTTACACATGTCTCAAGTGGAATTTACTTCATTGGTTTCGTATTAAATCAACGTTATCCTGACGCTGAAATTACGTGGTTGCTAATAACCCATTCGGGTTGACGCAACTTTAAATTTAAATTAAAAAAAATAATAAATTCAATTAAATTATTATTTTTTTATGTTTTTACATTATGCGATTCCTTTGTCAGGAAAAATATACCAATTTTGTTTCATTTAAACAGCAATAAAATTTCTATGCAACATGGGTCTAGTTTATTATCCGAAATCCTGTGCCTCAAAGAATTAATAGGTTAGAAGGATACCCCACAAACAATTACATGACGAAAACAGGAATGTAACACAACCAATCCCTAGCAAAGCCTCGAAGAAGACATTATCAATCAAACCCACTAAAGATGAACACAAAGAAACACGCACGATTCGAAAGGAAATATCGACGTGGAAAGCTCGAGAAAAAAAAAGGAAGAGAAAGCGAAGAGACGTAACCATCACCGACTCCTCCCGGTCGCCGAACGTGTACGAAAATGACCAAACTCGAACGAAACAGCGAGAAACTAGAAACAGAAGAGAAAAAGAAAGTTACGGAAGAATACCACCATAATGAGTCTCTGAAAGGAACGAGATGACTGTCCACACACGCCATGCAGCGTATTATGAAATATATCTCCATAAACATTCGAAGTCTATCGATCATCGAGAAAAGGTGATGCACTGTAACGTCGTAGTCCTGTTTTGGTAGCGTCGCTCGAGCTCTTTGTGTCACATTTTATACACTGATGATTCAAACGGAACAGAGTAGGCGTAGCCTGTGGGAGTGAAATCGAAAGAGAGAGAGAGAGAGAGAGAGAGCTCGTCTCCTATCTGTTCGGAAGCGAACGAAATCGAGGGTGAAAACACATCGGAAATTATGCAGCCCGGTATCGGCCGGTTTCCTTCGCTTCCCCTAATTTCACGATCCGGTACGGGACGCACGGGAAAACGGGCTATCGTTGTCGGTTGAACGCCCACGTTTCACTGAAACGATCGTGTCATTTCACTTCCTGTTGCGTAACCCAATTAGACGCTTATTTAATACTCGACCGCAAACCATAGTAATGGAACCGTGCGGCAGAAAGAACGTAGAAAGAACGTAGAACGAACCGAGCAGGGAACGGCGGAGAGAGAAGAAAAAAAAAAAAGGAAGGAAGAAGTAGAGGCGAAAGCACGGAACTCGAAAGCTCGTATTATCTGCACGAAACGATCGCATTATGCGGGAATTAGGCTCGATTGTCGGCGCGGTCGACAATTTGTGTTACGCGGTACGATTATTAGCGGGACCGAGAATGATCTACGACGTTCGCCGCGTTGGGGAAGATCCGTGGAGGTTCGATCGAGGTGATGTAAGATGTTTTAAGTGTTTCGCTGTTATGGACGCGTGTATGTGTTCGAGGAAAGATATCGTGGAGCACTGTGTGACTTAGAAGTTGCACACTCGTGTATTTATGTTTTTTAAATTCGATTTTATTTACTTGTCGTTACACCGTTCAATTATATTATGGTACCACTGTTATGATATTAGGCAGCCTGTTTACGACAGCTAGTAGTTTAGCAATTTTTTAATTAACCCATTTGCATCACGACTTACATTGCAGAGACTCTCACTTATCACCGAAGTTTACACGATTGATCGTTTATAACTAGTCCCGATTTAAATATTTGCTATTCTCTGTTAATACCAACTGATTATGATGGTATATCAGAGTACAAAGGATAATATATATTAATAAATATGAAATTCTTAGTGGAAATATTTTTATTCAATGGTATGGTACGATGTCGCTGTCGGCGGAGTGATGCAAATGGGTTAAACTGAGAAATTATAATTAATTTTTATTTCTTTCTCATAACCAAATAGAATTCCGCCTATAGAGGGTTAAACTTAAGCACGAAATCTGAATTGTCAAATTAACGGGTTCCGTAAATCTAGTGTTAAGGACCACTGCCGCATATACACTACCGTCTATAAGTATTTGAGTGCTTGGTGGAATCGGATCAAAAAGTTGATATCAGATGATTGTAATGTAAATACCTGTAAGTAGAATAAATATAAATTTATACGATTGACATAGAAGCGTGATCTTTCTGCGAGTGTAACAGTGAAATACTGTGATGAAACTTACGTTGTGATATCTTATTTAAAATATATTTTGTATATTTTAGATAAATCGATGGTGGTCAAATATTTGTGGACGGTAGTGTATTAACCCTTTCGTACGAACGCTCTGTCCGCCGTGTGCGCCGCTCCGAAAATGCACATAGCGCGTGGTCAGTCCTGTTTTGTATGAAAATTTACAACTTAAAAGTTAAGTGTTTGTGACTTAAAAGTTACAAGTTAATATATCTATATTTTTAAAAATTTACTTTATTTAGTTATCGTAGTATTGAATTTGATTTTTTATTGATTTTGATTTCCAATTGATTTTGATTTTTTATTGCATTTATAGCAATTATTAGTTTAAAAATTTTTAAATCAAAGTAAAAAACTGTAATCGATCGTAATTTTTTCTTTGACAAACAGATCAAATTTGGGCTATAGAGGGTTAAATAAGAACTATGCTTAATAAAACAATGTTTCTTCTAACAAGTGTCGTTTATAGTTTTAATATTAAAAGACATTTATATAAAATTCTATTAATTATATAAGTAATACTAGGATCATCAGATGAATATATCCTGCGCTCGTACCGAAAAGATTAAACACTATTGTGCTTTTCCTTTCCAACCCCACGATAGCATGTTTTTAAACATTCACCGTTAAATTGTTATTAATTTGCACATTTATCGACCATTGTCCGAATACTTATGAGCGATAATATGAGTGCAACTTGAATCCGTGTCGCATTTAACCAAGCTCGTAAATATGGCAACAATTAGGTAATTTCACAAGTTTATTGGCAAAGAAGATGAAAAGCTTGGTTCCGTGCTGCTATCTGGCCGCCATTTTGTCGTTATCCGTTCGCCACTGTCTACTAACTTAGGAAAATGGCGAAATTCAAGAACTCCGCTGGGACACGGAGCATATTAGATCCGTACCTTTGTGAATTTATGCAACGCGAAACGTTGAACAGCGACGACGATCAATTTCCATTTAAGAGAGGAAGAAGGAGAGAAACCGATTCGTTAAATTTCACTTCGATCGTTGCGATCGGTCCGGACAACCAGTCATCGGCGCCTTTCGATTGCGTCTCGCTTTTCCGCGGTTGTGATATAGAAAACGCGTAAAACACGCGAGCCGTTTCGTAATCGTTGCATCATCTGTCTCAACGGATGCATGAATTATAATACTGGTTGTTAATCAGTTAACGAGTAGTGTGCGCCACGGAAATCGATACTGCAACGTGGGCTGACAGCGTCCTGTTTGCCGAGGTATCGTACAAGGAGCTTATGTTTCTGTTGGATCGCGGATGGATTATTAGTACGATAATAGAATCACCAACGTCTTGACTCCGGTATGGATAGCGCTAGGAGTTAGGCGTGTTATGTTCGTTAACGTTGTAGCCGAGAAGTTAGTTGGACAAGCGGCTCTTCTCAGTCAATGTTTCATTTTTGTTTCTATTCTTTCAATTGTGTTCGAAAAGCGTCTAACAAAGAAAATTTTCTAATTCTCACAATTATATAGTACAATTAATGAAAGTGAAAGAATTCTTCGTAATTTCGTGTAACGAAAGCTTAACACCTAAGGTAAACTGTGAAACATTTGAACGAAGAATCTTCTGATCCTGCGCATAGAATTAAAAAAAAGAATAAAAAGGGAGAGACAGTGACGATTTAACTCTGAAAAAAAAATCTCTTTTCGTCTACCAATCCGACTAAAAAAATTAGAACAGATCAAACACAGCGAAATGAACAATTCTTTCCGCGGAGAAGAAAGGAACAGATAAGATTCACGTCTCAAAAAGGTTTTCGAATTATCGAGGTTCCACTACGATTCTTTCCAGTCACTTTCCAATGCTATTTTAATACCGTACAGATGTAAACTACGTTTATTGTTAGCAACGCCTCGAAACACATTCGTGCGAGCCTCACCTTCGCACCTTTCTCCGGCTTGCAACAACGTAAGCTAAACCCGAAAAAAAAAAGAAAGTTACCAATTTCAAAATTCCACGATGCAAAATCCTAGCTGTCTAAGCGGACGTATAAATAATTTCCAATTACGTAACAATTGGCGATTAAGTTTCCCCATCGTCAAACATTTGATCGGCGTTGCAGAGACTCGTGAAAGCGATGAGAACCGCTGCGGAAGAGAGAGCGATCGGTCGACGGTCTGCGGCGGCACTTTCCTGCGAACCCGCACACGCAGATATGCGTGATCGGTTGTATAACCGCATAAGAAGCACGGATAATGGTGCGTGCACGCGTATCGCATTATTTGCCCCGTTCAAGTCCACTCGTTCGACTGGCCATTGTCAAGTTTAAGCGCCAAATTACTCGAGGCCAGTTCGATATCGAAAGCGTATCCTCTGGTTTGTCTGACGGAAGTAGTATAGGTCATAAACTGTTAGGTTCTCGAGGATCGAACGTCCGAATGATCTGTAAAACTTTCAGCGATTATTTTTTTATTGAATACAACGCGTTCCTAATTTGGCTGCTGTGTCCTGTACATGTTAAGGAGCATGAGATTCAGTTGGATGTAAGAAATAGTTCTGTATTTCGCTAAATGCAAAATGGCGACGGTCTCGCTACGATAAGTATACAGGGAGTCCCAGACATTGTGCGGAAGCCGGAATGAAGGGTTTCTGAGATAATTTCAAGCAACTTTTTGTCCTGCGAAAATGTGAAATTCGACTTTGTTAAACCTTTGAGTAAGGAGTACTCTGGGTTCAAATGTTCTGCGTTGACGGAATATTTTTTCGCGTATTGCGTACGCTATCGGTGTTCGATTGATTATTCAACGAGCAACTAAGTTTCTACTGTAATTCTTTGGTTGTGTTAAATAATATCAGAGAAGTATTCTTGAGCATGTGTTATTTATTTAATATATTATTATTTACGACCTGAACGACGATCTGAACAGTTCGATCGTCAAACGCATATACGCGTCCGTAGTTCATACCGACAGCTTCCACTGGACGCATACGTGCATCCATAGCAGTCAAAGGGTTAAAGAGTTATTAACGAAAAATATTGACCGATCAAAGAGCGAGAAAAGCGGCCGATAGTCTTCTAGAGCGTTGTCTGCTATAACGAGCAAGATTATTATCAAAATTATAATAATATTATTATAATTATTATTTATTAAATCTTTTACATGAATAGATTCCTTTATTTTGAAATATTTTTTAGAAACTCGAGTTGTTAATAATAAAACGAATTATTATCAAAATTAAGCAGACGACGCTCTCGAAGACTGTTCATCTTTCATCTCATGAATCCCCCATTTTCTTCTTCTTATTATTATATTATTATATTATTATTATTTGTTATATTATTTATTATTATTATTATTGTTATATTATTATTATATTATTATTATTTGTTATATATCCCCAAAAATAAGGGATTCGTGAGATGATTTCATAATTCCAATTAACTCCATCAAAATTAATTATGTTTGGTTTCCAGAAACTTGAGCACTAACCGTGTGCTTTGGTTCTGAAATTGAGAAAGTTATTAATTAATCCAAATGTTGATCACAATTATCGTGTAAATAACAGATGGGAACAGAACGATCATCGACCAAACAATTATCGTTCCTCGTTACCATCCGCAACAAGCTAAAATCGTTCGATTATTCATCTTCCTCGTGGCGCGATGCACGCTTGATAATCGGTAACAACCACTCGGCGAATCCTCTACCATCGCGTAAATGCGTGCCTCATAACCGATCACGGTGAAAGTGATGCGTTTAATTCTAATTTTAGTACCGGCTAGACGATTTTAGTACCCGGAACACGCGAGCCAATCGACGAACCATCTCTTCCTCTGTGATTACCTGTTATCCATAAACAAATCCTCCGATCGTCCGATTAGATTCAGCGATTCACGTCGATTCATATTTTTACCGATCCTTTTCTACCGCGTCTTTTCAATTCGCGTCTTCAAAAATTTTGTTCCCTGTTGCGGCTGAATTTACGTCTTCAAAAATTCTACTTTTGAACACGTTAATTGAGATAATTATCTAATATCGACTGCGACGGTACCAGCATGTATAGCGAGGTTCCGAATTAAAATGTACAGTGACACCAATTAATACTGTAACATTCTGGATCATAGATAGTATTCTATCTTTTTTAATTGGCATCGAACCAAAGCTAACAATAAGTCATAGTAGCCTCTACGATATAGCGAGGTTCCAAATTAAAGTATGAAATAGTGACACCGATTAATTCTACGACAGTTAAAATCACGTACAGTATTCTTTCTTTTCCTTTTTATGTAAGGTATAATAGCCCTTACGACACATCGAAACTCTAAATTAAAGCATTAAATCGGAGCATAAATTGATAAATAAAATATATGATAAATATGATGATTAATGATGAATAGAATGATAAAAATAGCTGCATCGATTGATATAATAACGCTTAGGATCACGTGGAATGGATCGAGGCGGATCAAAATAAGAATTCAGTCAAAAGAAGGATTTTTAAGTTTAAAACAATTTTTTATCATCGATGTTCAAATAAATGGGTATTAATTAGGGAATTATAATAAAATGTTAACTTTCTAAATTTTAACTATTAATTTTTCATTATCAAAAGAACTTTCACTATCTTTTTAGTATTTATACTATAGTATTAATAGTATTATTATACTATTAATATTAATATAGTATTAATAGTATTAATATTAATATTAATATGGTATTATACAATATAGTATTAATATTAATACTACATTTACCACATAGCATTCTATCTTTCTTAGCAAGCACAGAACCAAATCAAACCTACTAGAAAGATTCTAAATGATTAATGCAATGACGCTCGCACCCCTACACAACATTCTTCCTCTTCCAATCGAAACTAAACAAAAACAAAAAA
>SMSQ01010011.1:0-41886 GCA_019453375.1 Ctenoplectra terminalis | reverse complement strand
AAAAAAAAAAAAAAAAATTCATATTTAAGAGAAACGAACTAGAAGAAGTAAGTTAACCTTACAGATTCCATCTAAAATAATTTGAAAGCATTAAAATTCAGAGAAGATACTGAAATGAGGCACTTACGGGAAGGATACGTGTTCCAAAATTTAAACATAGTTTAAATGTGTTGTGCGTATATAGGTGACTGGTCCTGTATTCGGATAATCGACTTTCTCCTATCCTGATAATAAAAATTCAAATTTGCAATTCCTTTTATCAAATGTTTACGAAACCCTAGCTTTTTCGTAAAAGTTTGTATTTTCCGCGACGACGAGCGAGTCGCAACATATTTATTATATCTCGAGATTTTTGAAAAGCGGTATATTTAAAAAGTTAAAGTCGTATCATTTATGTTTTACAAGTTCTAATCGTGTCAACCCTTTGCACTCTTATGTCGAATTGGACTCGACGTACCCATTTTGTGTCATTACTTTCAGTTTCAGTATATAAAACAGATTCTTTTCTATTAAAAATAAATTTAACACGTTAAGTGCCGTGGGGACCACCGGTGGCCGACACTCGACTTGGCTACAGCGCCATGGGGGGCGACGCGACCAATAGTAAAATACATAATTAGAGTAAATAATCGGTACTGATAAATTTTAAAATAATACCACTATTACTATAATGGTTTAAAGAAATGNGGCTACAGCGCCATGGGGGGCGACGCGACCAATAGTAAAATACATAATTAGAGTAAATAATCGGTACTGATAAATTTTAAAATAATACCACTATTACTATAATGGTTTAAAGAAATGAATGCCATACAGAACATGCAAAAATAATTTTATTAATACAAGGAAAATATACATATTATTTTTTTCAACATAATATACATCGCATAATAAGAAATTCATGTTAGCGTCATTGTTAATAGGAAGTTATCAATGTAGATATGTTACTGATTACAAAAATATAATAACTGAGTCAAATTCCGTACAGCTTTTGAAAATAGTTTGTCAAATACGACCCAGTTGAGATAGAATATCAAGTACTACTCAGAGTGCAAAGGGTTAACCCTCTATGGCGCCGTGTGACTTAAGACTTACATACAGATGTATTTATATTTAAGAAAATTTATTTAATACAGTTATCGCTGTACTAATTAAATTTTGTTACTGTATTACCGTAGCGATACCACGATCTATACCAATTATTGGTTTAAAAATTTTGAAATCAAAGGAAGAAACTGTAATCATTAACAAACAAAAAGTTAAAATTGTGTTAATTAGTTAATTCACATTTTCCTACATTAGTGTCCTTATTCGATATTCTTCTTGTCATCATTAGGAACCGCGACGATTGTTGATGCTCGTATTACCTTAAAGGGGTAAACGTTAACTTCTCCTTAGAAGCGTTCACTGTTAAACTCATTGTTTCAGTGGGAGATGATGGGACCAAGAAATGAGACCACGAGCCAACAATATACGCAAACGTATGCTAGGAAGGTCGGTTGGATGGGTTCGTGGCGAGATAGTAAACAGTAACGCCTTCTCGGTTCACACTTGGCAACAGCCCGACTTACGAGCTCGAGTCCTCAAGGGCGCAGTGCCTTCAGCTGCCCTTGCGGTTGACCGAACCCCGTAAACCCCATAAATAATGACGCGGTGGTCTCCGCCGCCGTGCCAGCTGCGCCGTCTCGTTGCTTTTCCGTTTCGCTCTTCCACCTTCGTTTTCTCTGGTTCTCCTCCGTGTTGTTCGTTCATATGGAATCGTACGACTGTTATTCTTGCTTGATACAATGTAATTGTAAAGTTTACTCTTCGTTTTTTTTTTTCTTTTTAAAGAAGTCTGTAGGATAATTTTTCCAGTTAATGAATTTTTAAGGAAGCAGTGCTATTTGGTACTTCATTCGTTTAGCGGTATTTTTAGTTGGAAAGTTGGTATTAATTATAAGGTTTCATTTTTAAACCTTTGCACTTGGAAACATTTTTAATACGATCCATCAGCAGTTCTAATTAACTTTCACAGAGATTTTTGTGAAAACTTAAGGTCTTGTTTCATTTTAAAACAAGTAAAACAATTGTATACAAATGAAAAATTTAACTTGAAGCTTAATTTGTGACCACAATTATGCATTTTCAAAATTATGCCACTACCAGTGGAATTATGGTATTTATTATGTATGTCGATGGAATAGAGAGGGTTAAATTTTAGAGACTTTCGGTCTTTGCTTATTATCCTTTTTTTTAATTGCTAGTTTAAAGTCATCAGGTGTAGCTTCCACGATTATTATTAACGCACAGTAAATTTTAACTTCCACAAAAAATGCTTTTTGCAGAAAAATTCACTTCAATTTAACACCAGAACTGCCGACAATTAAAGTATATTTATTTCTACCGAAGAAATTAAAGCGGAAAGTATATAAAATAATATGTAATGCAATTCAGACAAAAGTTTATCCATATTTTTAATAGAAAATCGCGGAAAATCTGCTCAAAGGCACCGTAGTTAATTTATAAAGATGCTGCAAAAAATTACGAATGGGTCATTTTGACCACTTTGGTAGTTCTAGTGTTAATGAATATTAACAATGTATTAATTATGTTTTATTTAAAGAAATCATTTAATAACAATCTATTTAATAATCTATTTAAAAAATCAGGATATTTGAGTCATTTAATGCAAAAGTGGTGTAAGTCAATTTTTTGTCTATTTGGTTTAATACAACTATATTGAACAAAATAATTATGTGTCTTAATTTTCAGAAGAAAACTGTATTACCGTCTTAAGATGTAACATTATTTGAGATTATTGTATTTTCCAGAACTTTTACTTCATTCCTCAATATTCAGTATTCGACTTTTCCGACTTATACCACTTTTACATTAAACGACTCATTCGTATGTGAGATTTTTTAGATTGATAAAGAAGAACGTATCTATTTGATGAATTTATACGAAGATAAAAATCTTGTAGATTACTTCACCGGTAATTTTCCTGTTGTAGAATTACTTAAAATAATTGGGGGGGTTTATATTAAATAGAAAACTCGTTCTACTTGTATCCATTGTAGTAAATGATTTATTCCAGCGCTGTTCGAAGTTTAAAGGAATAAAGTTGGTATTTTATCTCTGTCAACAATGAAACATCGTTTATTCTAAAAAGTAATTCTGAATCCAGCGCATCTGTATAGCCATACGTAAATCAATCTTCACCATACTGCAACATTAAATTCCTTGTTTTCAGAAACAGAATCTCTTAGCACTTATATATTTCTTACAACGTACATATTAAATATACGCATAATACTTGTTCCTCGTTAAAATTCACGTACAGAAAAATAATATCGAATATTTTTTATTTCTTGTAAAAGTAAAAATCCATTTTTCCCAAAATTTAGTTGCACGAATGTAGAGAATTTTTCTTTCGCTGACACGATATATGGCCCACCTTTCAATACAAATCCCTATGTTTCTAACCCATCGGTGAAAACGGCAGAAATACTGTTGCTCTCGGGCGGCGATAGACGATTAGTTTCTCGTTCATTTTCGAAAAGGCATTCAGTCACCCCGGCACACGGAACATTTTTCGCCGCATATGGCGGCGCGGTTTCGCGCAACACCTGCGCGGGCAATACGTTAATGTGTCAAATTGATGGACCCCTTCGTAATTAATAAAGGAGACTCAGAACTGGCGAACGCGCGTGGCTGACCCGCGGGGGCAGTCGGAGGGGAAGCAGCGGAGGCGCACGAGAGATTTGCAACGTGGCGTGGACCGATTTAAAACTGGCAACCGGCACATAGTAGGCGGCCGCTAATTGATACGTGACCATTAATTACTGTGTCATTTTCGTCGAGCTGTGTTGCGGCGTGCACACGTGCTCCTGACAACAGTCTATGCTCAGGTTTCGTACGAGAGCGAACGAAACGGACCGATGCAAAGGAAAGAAAGAAAAGAGGAATGTTAGATATGAGTAATCCTTAGCAAGTAATCCTTAGTAGTCGTTATTAATTAGGATTAGTAATTCTTAGGAGTAAAGAATAAAAAGTTACGTACACCTGTCTTATAAAGAATATTGGGTTGTTTGAAAAGTTCATAGTGATATTTGAGAATAATTCATAGGTATCGTTGGTTTTTTTTTTTTAATTGATTTATTTAAGGTTTTGTCTGTTTCGTAAGTTATTAGCGACCACTATTTGTATAGCATTGTGATATATTATACGAACGTGATACGGTAGAACATCGATTATCTGGAATAATTGGGAGACAAATTAGTTTGTATAAATGGTTTTTCGGATAATCGGTCTGAAAGAACTAAGTTTGTAAACATATCGAGTAGAAATTAAATTGTTTTTAAATATAGATACTTTTTATGCAAAAAGATACATATCTAACAGGAAAAATGAGTTATAAAAAATAAGTTGAACATTCTTAGACATCACCGATTAATTTTTTAAAAATAATTTGAAGGTATTAAAATCAGAGAAGACACTGAAATGAGGCATTTAAAAAGGTAAGGATACGTATTCCAAAATGTAAACATAGTTTAAATGTGTGGTATATATACATTATCGCTCAAAAGTATCCGGACACATGCTTATTTTTGACAAAATGTAATTTATGATTTTGTTATTTAATTGTTACTGTTACAGGTATGTGTAACAGAATATTATGATAGGATAAAATTGAATATTGTGAATAAATCACTGTACTAATATGTAATAAAAACATTATGAAACTGTTTTGTTACTTGAAAAGTTCTTTATATTTGGATTATTTAATATGCTAATGTAGTTTAGCAATGATACATAGCAATTATAAGCAATTATAATTACATAGTAATTAATAATTGTAATTATGAATATAGCTCAGCAATTAAATAATCCAAATATAAATAACATTTCAAATAACGAAACAGCTTCATGCTATTTTTAATACATATTAGCTCAGTAATTTATTCACAATATTCAATTTTATTCTATCTACTAATTGTAATTATAATTGCTTATAATTGCTATGTATAATTGCTAATATAGCTATACATATATTGTTTATAGGATGATCTACGCTCTACTGTACATTATTTTTTATTTGTATTTAGCTTTGTGTATCTGATCATAGGCATCGTGTTTGTATAAAATTAGTATATTATTGGATATTGTTTGCAGCATCTGATTCCGTGATTTTTCGTTGACCAATTTTAAAAGTTACCGTTTAATTCCTGAATTTAAAATCGGTCCGACTGAGAGCAAAGTGTTTCACTGAATTAAGTGTTTCATTATATGATAGAAGTTCATAATAAATAAACCTCTTTCAATTTTACGAGATGTAAGAGATAACTAAATACCATCTCATATCAAAAATAAAATCTCTACAAAATGTTAATCAAATACTAATAAAATACTAATAAAAAATTAGGGTAGAACATATGTCAAACCATAGATCTGAACCTTTCTGGAGTATTTCGAATGTAACACAAAAAATAAGTGAATATTTATTATGCAATTCTCAGAGAATTTTTAAGAGAATTAGTAGATGTAAAGATTTATTTTTTTTTATAAAAAAAAAAATAAAAAGAGTTCTATGCTGTGCAAATTATTATGCAATTTTCAAAAAATTCTTAAGAGGATTCATACACATAAGATGCTTTCTACAAAAAAAGGTATTATATTCTGAAAATTATTGTACTTATCTTGGTTGAATTTAGGTTACGTATTATATAGGAACCAGATCTTATTGCTCATCGTGTCGTTATTTAATTCTTCATTTATAACGTACTTAGTTTTCTTTATCAGATGTGCATATAATTCTATCTACAAGTTGGTATGAACTCTTGAATTAACTTCTGCTCAATTCAAACGTAACTTTCACATTTAAATTTTGACACGCGTCACTCATGCAGCAGGTTTTCGGTAAAAGTATAAAAGGTACAAAATTAGCTACCGTTAGCTACCGTCTTTATCTTAATTGTATTAAAAAGAAAAATAGTACGCGCATATCTGACATTGGATTTTCTCGATACGAGGAAGACGAAACGTGTGCTGTTGTGTATTATTCTATCGTAAAGCAAGATGAAATGGTCGTTTATTCTCTAATCAAGCGACCATCTATCTGCATATGAATGCAGGGAACAGTTGCTCGACACTTTGTTGCCGATGAATGTGCCTCTATGAACTATGCGTCTTTGTACGTAGAAGTCGGCTACACTTGTTGAATGTCAGAGATACGTTGTAAAATAGTATTAAACGTACCAATTGTCTGAACCACGTAAACGGGCCGTGTCAATGACAAGCTTATATGCGTAGGAATAAATGAGAATATCACTTGTGGTTATAATTGAACGACTATTTTGAGATAGTAGACAAATTTTGTCATCACATTAGGTTGATGCATGCGAGATATCGTTTATTGAAATAAAGCTTTAATTGAAATAATTTCCATATAATTCTATGTATATTTCCCAACGATTATCTAGTTTCATTATTTCTTTATAAAAATCATCGGTTCTATAGTATAAAAATTCTTCGAATGCTTTTTTTTTTTAACAATTCCTTCATTCCTAACAACTTGTTTTTAAGTTACGAAGGAACAACATTTCGTATGTACCACTTAATATTTGGAGTCTATTAACCTATTCGCTGCCAAGGACGAGTATACTCGACTTTGGCAGGGTGTCATGCATTGCCAAGACGAGTATACTCGTCCTACTTTAAATATGTTATAACATGGAGGCTTTTGAATTAGCAAATTTTTTGTGGCCACAAACATAAATATAGAAATGTAAAAAAATTGAAAAAATACTACTGCTTGCAAATGATTATGTATGATAATATATGTGCTCTTACCAAGAAATAACAGAGCTTTGGTAAATAATAACACTGAAAATATAAATGGCAATGGGAATGACTTGATATAATTTAGGCTTGGCAGCGAATGGGTTAAATATTGGGTTGTCCGGAAAGTTGGTGCCGATTTTCGGTAGGTGCCATTAGAACAGGTCTGAATGATTAATCATTTCGGAATGATTAAAAACAAATGACACGCGTACATATTCTAAAGAATGACACTTGAGGCATCTTTGGACAAAAGTTTACTTAGGATATATTCATTTTCATTAGTTTTATACGCTATTAACACGTTGACTGCCACGCGCATTTTACGTGGTTTGCCCATGGCGCCAACATGAATTTGTTATTATGCGGTGTATATTATGTTGAACAAATTAATATCTATATGTTGCTTGTACTGATAAAATTATTTTTGCATGTTCTGTACGGCATTAATTTCTTCAAACCATTATAGTAACGGTGATATTATTTTAAAATTTATCAGTATCAATATTTACTCTAATTATGTGTTTTACTATTGATCGCGTCGCCTGTCACCGATGGCCCCCATGGAGCTGTAGCCAAGTCGAGTACCGGCCACCGATGACCCCCATGGCAGTCAACGTGTTAACAGTAGAACCACCGACGATTAAAATAGACTTATTTATACCAAAGAAATCGAAATGATAAGTATTTGAAAAAATACTTATATTAGGAGTAATAATTATTTGTGCATATTTTGTTTAGAAAATTATAGAAAATCCCTGAAAATGCGCTACCGTAAATTTATAAAATTTCTATGGCAAATTACGAACCAGCCATTTTGACCGGCACGGTAGTTCTAGTGTTTAATATGGAAAAGTTTTTCTCCGAAAAACCTAAGAAGTTTTGGAAGGATGGGACATACAAGTTACGTGAAAGATGGAGAAAGGTTATAGAACAAAATGGAACATAAATAATTTAATAAATGTATAAGGAAATTTAAATGTGTTGTGTTTGAATTTTCCTTAAAAATCGGTACGAGCTTTCCGGACAACCCAATATATTGCAACTTTTGATAAGAGTCTGGATTTAATTTATAATTTGATACTTTCTCGATTTTGTGGTAAAATTATATTAATATTTGGATCATGTTATAGCGTGTAATACATAGTATGTAAACTAATTTGGAGTTAAAGAATTCGAGAGAATAGATTGAAAATTAGAGATGGAGAAAATGCTATACTGGTGTGAAAATATTTAATAGGGAGATTCATACGACATTAACTCTTATGTAAATAATTAATTTTGCACATTCTCACTTAACTCTACTATTGTGTTTATTAATACTCACGCTTACTGTATAACAATTATAATTTTATACTTTGTTAACACATGTAATGAAAAATTTATTCACGCATTCTAGAACATGTATAAAAAGAGATACCAAGAAATCTGAAAAGGAATGTTACAGAGTTGACACACCGATTTTGTTAAAATTTTGATATGATATAGATCTCGAAAAAATATTAAGTATTTTTTTACATCGACCATCGTTCACTTTGAAGGGGCGATGTCAACTCCGTTACGGTCCTTGAGAGTCAAATAAAGTTTGAAATAAAAAAAATATAATACAAAATAATATAAACATAAATAAAAAAGGCCCGAACACAATAGAAGGGTTAAAATATTTTATTTTCCCGATAAAAGATTTCAATACTCGGCCAAATCGTTGTTATTTAGCACATTTTCTATCCACGTTTGCTTCAAGTTTAGAATTTTGTTTCCAGGAAACTATTAACATTGGGAAATAAAGTAGACTATACAGAAATATAGAGCAACGTCAACAATTTTAGTTATTAACGTATTGGTTAATTGAATTAAAAAATTATATATTGATAAAATCTCTATAAAAGTTTGTTTTGAAAATAGTTTGTAACGTTATTACGTATTGTATTTACAATATCTACAAAAGAAATCACGAAGAAAATTCAAAGTGAATAAATATTGACTCGTAACCAGTACGTATTGCGTTGTTGTAAGAGGCTTACAAGATTTCCTCCTTCATTTCATTTTATACATGTTTGCGTAGAATTTTCAGGATTCTTCGTTCTCGAGTGTAGGGATGAAAACAGATCGAGACAAGATCTCCTTCTGTAATGAGTACTCTCTTGTAATATTCGTTAATTAATTTATTTTTCTTGTTTGAAGGAGAATACCGTTTACTTACTTGTTTGTTTGCTGTTGCCTTGGCAGAATTTCACGAGGAACGATGGAAAAAGGAACTCGTTAAATATGTTTTCTTGAAGATGCTTCCGACAGGTGGCAAATTTCTTTAAAAAACCAATCTCGCCGACACTTAACAGCTAATTTTTCTCGTAGAATTGCAATTTACGCCTTGATGCTGAGAAAACAGATTATGATTCTCGCGCGAATTTACTTTGGTGTCCTTTCTTTTGAAACGTATTTTTTTTAACTGGAAAATAAGAAAAAAAATTATGAAACAATTATGTTCGCCATGAGACGTGGATGCGAAAGTACACCGTAAATTAAGTTCATAAAAAATAATGTAATAAATATATTTCGACGGTGTGATAAAATCACGAAGTAGCGATGGATGAAAGATCATTTCATCTATCCTTTCGGTTCGAGGACTCGGATCAAAATGTCCGTGACCAGATTTACTTTTCCTATTCTCAGAAGATTTTATGTGTATACGTGGCTAAAGTATCGAATAGAAGAGAAGAACGTCCCAAATGTTTTTTTGCTTTCAAGCGAAGGATATGTCAAATTGTGATACCGAATTAAATTATTTAAAAAGGGAATCTGGTTTATAAGGTCAAAAGGCTGGTCCGCGCGTTCTTATCTACTCTAACTCTAGTTATGCAACATGATGAATAGATTTTATTAATTTTACTACTATATTAGTGTATTAACCCTTTGCACTCGAAAGACACATTTTTGCGATACTTGTCCCGAGGAACAGAGAATGGATTTTGACGAGTGCTTTCTAAAATATTCAATATTAAGTCTTGTACAATGTAAAGATACACAAAAAGTTGAAATAAAATAATTATATTATATGCGATGCGAGACGCTGCATTAATCCAAGTAATGAGTGAGAGTCACCTCCCGAGTGCAAAGGTTTAACACATTCGGGACGACTCACGTGAATTCTCATCTTTACAAATTCTTTTACCGGTAAATTGTAATATTTATTTTTTTTCAAATTTTACTCCTTGACGACCAAAAATATTTTTGGCATGGTAGGAGGCCCATTGAACCATTCAACCTTATCCTTAAGACATTTGACGCATTTTTAAAAACAGCAAAGATATTTGAGGTGCAAACGTTAGATGACTCACCCTGTATATATTATAAATTACATTTAAACTTTTCTGTAAACTAGAAAGTAAAATTAAAAAAAAACTATTTCGAAACCTCTGTAAGCGAAGATTGAGTTAAATGTGTAAGATGTAGCCGTTGTTTCATGATGAATGCTCTAAATGTGGAAAATTGAAGAAAAAGCAACATATCAACTAATTTTCTCTTGTATTACATTTTGTATGAGCTAAATTTTTTGGTATTTTTCAAGGTCGGTCTCACCCGTTTTAGTTGGACACTCTAACTCGAATATGCGGGTGAGACCGTGTATTTGTAATATTAGCATTATTGATTAAAGAAAGAAATCTGTATGTAAATTATATATTATATATTCTAAATTACGATCGGCCAGGGCTATTGATTTCCTACGTGTTAAATATGCGCGGTTCTGGGCTTTGAATGCTTATAGCGGGAAAAAAGGATTAATACTCGACGTTAATTGACTCGACGTTTAGTATTGTAAGAGGTGAAGTGGTTGGAGAAGTTGTTCTTTTATTAGTGTTATATGGGGGAGTAATTTTGAGGTTAAAAGGATCTATGGAAGGTTTTTTTATGACGATTATGGCGGTTGACTTTAGCAGTGAAAGTGAAAAGAGTAATATGCATATGTTGTTATATCGTTACTTGGCATTCATAGTGCATAATTCAAAAAATGTTAAATTAGCTTTCATTGAATACAAAGACTACTTTATCTTTCTATCTTATATAGATTTACCAAAAATTACAATGATTAATAGTTACATATAATAATTAATAATGTTTGTATTTAGTATCTTCAAAAATGTAGATTTTAAGAAGTATATCCTTTAAAATTTACATTTTTTTTTACCTATATGCTGCTTCAATTTGCCAAAAACAACAAGAACGTAGAAAACAGTGGTAAAAAAAAGGTCAAACTATCTCATATTTACCGTAATTAACTATAATTTTGCTTTGATGCATAGATATAACTTTTAAAATGTAGTAAATTAAGTCGAAACTACGGACAGATTGTGTGTTTGTTCTTTCGATGTAGCATCGTTGCATACGCGATCCTGTAATGAATTTTCTAGGGAACCCTCGACTGCGTATAAACCGTTATTATTGTCGACAGTTTATCATCGGTCTCAGGAGCTCAGAAGTCGTTGCTTAAAACTGTATTATACGGTACTTCGCGGCGGTCGTAAAGCGTTGCTGTCGTCTCATGAAAGCATAGAATATTAAGCGCGAAGTAAACACGTTCCACGGTTAGGTGGGTAATAAAACGGCAACTCTATAAAAGTAGTTGGAAAATTTATTAATGTTCGCCTTATTTTCAAGCGTTTCTCGATAATTCTTCATTTGGGGTGTATCCATGTCATAAGTCTAATAACGATGCAACAATTTGGAGTTTTAACCCAAAATTGCTATGTACGCGAGAAATGTTAGGTGAGAATAATATACATCATATATAAAGATTATACTGGACTAAATTAAATCACTTGTTGAAAAGTTGGTAGTGCATAAATGGATGGAAGATAAAAGATACTGTAACTAGAGGAAGGACAATAAATTCCTTACAAATAAAATTATTTATTTTAGTAACGTACCATTTAACTATTAGCTATTGAGTATTGAATTCCATCATTTGAATACTCTACCAAAGTACCACCAAGTCGTGCAATTTTAATATTGTAAACCGTAAGATAACAATCAACGAAGAAATCAAAGCATAACTTCTTTAATTATTCCTTACTCATATTTCCTTGAGTTTGAATAATTATTTATACAATTAGAAATAATAAATTATAGTTATAAATTACGTAATTAAAAACTCTCATTTATGTTAGTTATCCATGATTTCCTTTTTTTACCGAATTTTGCTATATCATTGTTTTTCAAAACTCTTAAACACAAAAATTCCAACTTAAGAAATCCTAAATTAAAACTAATGTGATATGCACAACCTATACAATAATTATAATTATGTTTTGTTCAAAAACAAACGGTTTGTGCATAGATAAATTATACTTTTAATATCTATAAACGATGTTACGCGATCGTGGGATATGTTAGAAGCATCACAAAGGTTTACAATGCCGTTGCTCTAATCGAAATGCGGTTTCAGCTACGTATAATAAATGGAACTTTCTAGATCAGCTTCTCGTAGGAATTTCTGATCAAGATGCAGTTTCTCGAATCGAAGGCAATCACAGCATAGTTGCTGTATCAACGCCATTATTGCCACAGAATATGATAAGCGCGGTGGGTATCAGCTTGTGGGTAATGGTAATTACATAGAGAGCCTCGAGGCAACAAGGGAGGTGGCAACAATACTCTGTGCTCTGGGTGACGCAGAACTATTAGCTTAGAATCTGATACTCATAATTATACCCCTCTCAAATCTTACTGTACTTCGACTTGACAACCATAATTGAAAGTTCGACGCAAAGGAAGCTACGAATGCAATACAATATTTTTTTTCTCTATTTGTAAAAATAGCTGAAGAAATAGAAGAAACTAAAGCAGTTAAATGTATTTCTTAGTAAAGAGCAATAAAAAATTTGTTATGAAGTCTATCATCATAAAATGATTAAATTCTAGATACTTTCTATCTGGAATAAGAAAAAGAAAAAAAAAATAGGGCAAGTAGCATTTAACACTTAATCGGTAAGGTGGAGTTTAAGGAACTCCATGAGATTTTTTAAATGATGTTTGTTTATTCTAGTGTTTTTTTATAAACAATATTTAATTAGTACTGCTTGTATTTTAAGTTGATCATAAGTATTTTAACAATTTGTATTTTACGAATTTTTAAGTAGTAAACAGTAAGATATGTCAGACGTTACTTTACGGGTTAAGCGTTCATTGTATTTTTATTATATAATTTAGAGACTTCTATGTTCGTTTAATTTTTTTATTTAATGGTAGGCTTAATAAGGAAGGTTATCTAGCTTACATTTTATGATTTTCTAGATTTATTTCTTGAGATTCTTTTGCGGTAAGGTAGACCAAGGAGAATTAGCCCGAGGATCATTTTCTTTTGATAGTGAAAAAATAATAGTCAGAATTTAGAAAGCTAACTTTTTATTATAAATTCGTCATTAATACCTATTTAGTTTGAACATTAGTAATAAAAAATTTGTTTAAAGATCTTTTTTTTACCGAATTCTTATTTTGATCCAATTCGGGCTGTGATTCAATTCGCTACGACTTGCTCTATTTATTCTCATAATAATAGTTCCATCATCCTCTTTATCATTATTATTCTGTATTATTCTCTATTTTTCTTCTTTTATTTAAAAGTAATGAAGTAAGAAAGCATGACAGTACAGTTCACTTTAGGATATAGTTCAGTTTATAACGTCTCATATAAAACATATATTATTGGTTACGAAAGTATCCGATTACCTTAGGTATTAACCCCTTGCCTTATTATTTTTTCAGTAGCTACACGTATTAGCAATAGCTATTCACTGCTTTTACACAGTAAAAGATATGTCAGATACAAAAAACTAAAATATTATACGCAATTTATATTTGCTAATTCTAAATCTTATAAATTAAAATTACAGTTAAAGGTAAAATTAAACTTTATCGAAAATACAGTGTGCCATTATAGTATTTGGACAATAATCTGTGCCACGAGTGTGACTCGTGGTTGTAAGGCAAGGGGTTAAGCGAATTTTGTGTAAGGTAATAAATCTCCAAATAGAAAAGTAAATAGCAGTTTGTTTCCGACAAACATTTAAAAGTTTATTTTAGAACAATATAACACTTTTTTAAATAAAGCAGAAAATAATACAGAAAAAATAACATCTTAAAGAATTAACATTAATTAATACCCAAAGTGATCGTACATTTAATTACCAGTTTTAACACTAAAATTAATATCACATAATACACACATACAATTCGTTCCTGCTTAAACGCTCAATTATTCTTCGAACTTTATGATTATACGTAAACAATTAATAAAATATAATCCGTAGTTTAAAAAATTCTTTGTCCCAGATAGAAATGAAGTTGACGAATCTGCTCTAATAGTGCTTAGAGATACTTTCTTACTTCCTTCAATTCGCAGCCTCTTGTAGAGTCCGAAAAGGAAACACACGCCGTATACTAGACGAAGGGATGCAGTGAACTTTAGCGAAGTTTGGTCACGATAGATAACCGATTAAATGGGTAGACCACAAGTTTTCCGTATCGGTCCAATTACCAAGGGAGAATTGCGGCAGGAGCCGAATCTGCCAGCTAAGAACATTTCCCCGTAACGCGATCCATATATCTTATTCCAGATTATTAATTAAATTTGCTGCATAAAGCTGTTTCGGCTGGCAAACTCGGGAATATATTACCCGGAATCAGTGAATTAATGTAGCCACCAGCAGATTGAGTGCACGCAAATATTTTGTCCACGCGGATCAGACACTGCGTAGCTTGAAAATAAAACGCGGATCGAGATTTATTGCAAAAGTCGGCACAATATATCTCGCTGAATTGACGTTATCTCTACATATCATTACACGTGATAGTGGACACGTTGCAAGGTGTCCTGTAAATCAATGTTAATTCGCGTTGACGAGGAACGATATTGTTGGCTGTTTAATAGAACCTCTTGATAGATTGGATCCACCTGCTAGTTGTGTGTTAATGAAATATTTTATCTTCTTCGATAAACTTTTCGTGATATTTATGATCTTTTAACGGGACAGAAAAATTTTAGGTAGATATCAGAGTTTTTGTGATATTTATGATCTTTTAACGGGAGAGAAAAATTTTAGGTACATATCAGAGTTTCTGTGATATTTATGATCTTTTAACGGGACAGACAAATTTTAGGCGGATATCAGAGTAGACGCGAATGTATCGACTTGTATTTTGTCGGGCTGTTCGGAAAGTCTGTAGGGAAATTTGAGGATAATTTGTTGAGTACGCGTTGTCCGGGCGTACAGAATTATATCGGTACAACAATCGTGCGTAATAATAAAAGCTTATCGAGTTCTATTTAATCGGGCGATGTTCGCGTCAAGGCGGTCACAGATCTATAGTCCGTTCAACGAGACGAGTCACTAAGTAAAAACAAACTGTCTCGCTTTTCACGTGATCGGCTCTGCGACTACGGTCATTGGTTGTCACATGTTACAACACAGGGCCAAGTTATGGTGGTCCCTTGCCGAGGGGTCTTGCAGGCAAGGTTCGGATCTTACGATGTGATGTGGGCATCTAGAACCCGCAAGTCGGCCCTGCCCTGTTCACGTGCTCGTGTTTATACTTGGTGACTCGCCTCGTCAAATGGAGTATACTAATTGTTGGAAATTGACCTATCTTGCTGGAAAAAGGGATGTGGTTGATTTGGTGGGGGTTGAAAAGATACAGTGGGAGGATGACTGTGGTGAAAAAAAGTTTAAATAATTTGAAGTGTTTAGGATTGCGTCAGGATTCTGGGAAAGGAATGTTGTATACTTGAGCCTTTTGTGTCGAGGCTCCTCGAATTATTTTGCATCCAGACGTAAACACAATATAACTGTCGTCGCCTGATAAGTTGGGCCCTATACTCGACTGTAATCCTTAAATATATAATCCTCGCGACGCGACATAATTCTATAATAATTTTACTGAATATTGTATCCACGATTTTAAGATAATCTTTGTGCAAAAAGTTTAATACACAGAAGAATAACGATTAGAATATATTTATTTGTATCGAAGAAATAAAAAAAAAATGAAATATATATGAAAGAATACACAATTCACAGGAAATAATTCTGTATGTGTACTTTGAATAGAAAACCACGAAAAATCTTTAAAAACGCATCGCAGTGAATTTATAAAAATTCTATGAAAAATTGGGAAATAGTCATTGCTACCGCTTTGGTAGTTTTAGTATTAAGAAAAGATTGTGTTGGAAATATTAGTTTCAGAATATCTATATATTTTAATTTTAAATATTTACACAGTAAGTACGTACATCGTAATAGCTCGGCGGTTCGTACAAGAAGTGTGCGGATCTTAATGTGTCTCGACCGCGTGGTTGACGCGCCGGTACTTGTTGAATTTTTATTACTCTAAATCCACGACTCCTTTATAATATACATTATCTATTCCAAACCACTTCCTTAATTTTTCTTACGATCTAAGCCCACAACCTGTTGGAAATAATGGTTTCAGAATATCTATATATTTTAATCTTAACCAGTTAAGTGTGTTTAACGACTATATCCGTGATAGACATGTGGCAGAATTTTGTGTCCTGACGGCTATATTCGTCATGCGTGAAATTTTGTTACAATATGATATTTAAATTGTAATTTTGGCGAAACCTAAATTATATTCGTAAATTTTAATATTTTTAAAACGTTTAGAGGTCAAGACGAAATAAAACAAACAAATAAAAATTATAAATAATTTAAGTTGGATTCATTACTTCCTGAGAGCTAACTATACCCCTCATCGCTTCATTATCGCGACACAAAATTGATGCGCGCTTTGCAAAGAGATAACCACAGTTAACTGGTTAAATATTTCCAACACATTGCTTCGATTATTTCACCATCTCGCATATCTGACATCTTCAAAAAAGTTACTTCAGTGCCGTATCGCGAATCGGAGTTGAACTTCATCTTGTAACAGACGACTGTTGCACCGAATCGAATCAGCGGTCTCTAGTTCGAATTCCATCCAGCTTTTCGCAAATTGACGTTCGTTTAATCGTCGACCAGTCATTCTCGAAGGCAGATACGAGTCAATAGGACCACGTCAGGCTGAACACGATACGTGACGCGCGTAGCATCGTGATCCGCGTTATAATTATCGCGGAAAAGAATCCGCTCGGAGATGCGAATAACGAGGTTGCATTGATACGTCACGGTGATTCGCCGGGTCGCGCGATAGCTGGTGTAATAAAATCCAGTCGTGCCGCGTATTCATACGATGACGTAGGTTTCAGAGGGTTTTTCAAAAGAGGCAGCCCGCGGTTGGCCTTTATGCGAGGCGTACATCGCGGTACGATCTCTCCAGCGTCGATTCAAAACACGGAAATATTTATCCGAGCCGGCTGAATGCACGGACGCGGCCGAACCGACGGTGGCAGAGGCGACTGATAGGCGAGTTCGACGTCTCGTGCTTCGTCATCAGCGCCACTCGTGCCGAGTATATTTATTTTATCGTGTGAATGGAATCGTTTGCTCGCGAATATAAATTGAACACTTAGAGAGAATAAAAAGATATAAGTCAGGGGATTCAGCAAGCCGGTTTTTTTTGCGATCGGCCAGGGCTATTGATTTCCTACGTGTTAAATGTGCGCGTGCGAGCAATACGGATGAATCGGATNGACATCTTCAAAAAAGTTACTTCAGTGCCGTATCGCGAATCGGAGTTGAACTTCATCTTGTAACAGACGACTGTTGCACCGAATCGAATCAGCGGTCTCTAGTTCGAATTCCATCCAGCTTTTCGCAAATTGACGTTCGTTTAATCGTCGACCAGTCATTCTCGAAGGCAGATACGAGTCAATAGGACCACGTCAGGCTGAACACGATACGTGACGCGCGTAGCATCGTGATCCGCGTTATAATTATCGCGGAAAAGAATCCGCTCGGAGATGCGAATAACGAGGTTGCATTGATACGTCACGGTGATTCGCCGGGTCGCGCGATAGCTGGTGTAATAAAATCCAGTCGTGCCGCGTATTCATACGATGACGTAGGTTTCAGAGGGTTTTTCAAAAGAGGCAGCCCGCGGTTGGCCTTTATGCGAGGCGTACATCGCGGTACGATCTCTCCAGCGTCGATTCAAAACACGGAAATATTTATCCGAGCCGGCTGAATGCACGGACGCGGCCGAACCGACGGTGGCAGAGGCGACTGATAGGCGAGTTCGACGTCTCGTGCTTCGTCATCAGCGCCACTCGTGCCGAGTATATTTATTTTATCGTGTGAATGGAATCGTTTGCTCGCGAATATAAATTGAACACTTAGAGAGAATAAAAAGATATAAGTCAGGGGATTCAGCAAGCCGGTTTTTTTTGCGATCGGCCAGGGCTATTGATTTCCTACGTGTTAAATGTGCGCGTGCGAGCAATACGGATGAATCGGATCGGTTCTGGGCTTTGAATGCTTATAGCGGGAAAAAAGGATTAATACTTGACTCGACGTTTAGTATTGTAAGAGGTGAAGTGGTTGGAGAAGTTGTTCTTTTATTAGTGTTATATAGGGGAGTAATTTTGAGGTTAAAAGGATCTATGGAAGGTTTTTTCATGATGATTATGGCGATTGACTTTAGCAGTGAAAGTGCAAAGCGTAATATGCATGATACGTTGTTATATCGTTACTTGGCATTCATAGTGCATAATTCAAAAACTGTTAAATTAGCTTCCATTAAATACAAAGACTACTTTATCTTTCTATCTTATATAGATTTGCCAAAAATTACAATAATTAATAGTTACATATAATAATTAATAATGTTTGTATTTAGTATCTTCAAAAATGTAGATTTTAAGAAGTCTATCCTTTAAAATTTACATTTTTTAAGTTGTATCATAAGTATTTTTCGCCTATCAAAGAGATTTTTGCCATAGCAATGTATTAATAAAGACTGTTACTTTAATTATTACAGTCTTATTGCTGTATGTTAAAGAAAGAGAGCTTTTTTTATTTTTCGTAATTGTTAATAAATTGAATAAATTATGGGTGAAAATACTTATAAATAAGTAATAGTGTATAATATCAGGTGTTAAAATTAATGCAATCTTAATTTTTGGTAGATCTTTTTAATACTTCGAAGCTTTAACAGAAACAGCAACAAACATTGACTTTCATTTGATCATTCTTCAATGCAAAACATTATTTATCGCACGTTATTGATTTTATAAATATAACGCCACGCATGGAACAAACGCTACTTGTTTTTAAAAGAAGCTTTTGAGGTATTAAGTATTTATCCAGTCACAATGTCTGTTAATAAGATACATTTTAATTATATGGTAGCATTGATTTATAAAATTCTCAAAGCTTGATATCGTATTTTCATAAAATCAAAATTTTTCGCAAGGCAAACCGAAGCTTTAACTCGAACGACATTTTTATTTTTCGATACACGAAAGCGATCCAATCAGATTTCATCGAAAGAGTTTCCCATTAATTCGTAAGATCGATAATGCCGTGCGTTCCAGGAGCACCGGTCGAAAATATCCACAGCGAGCAATTAAACGAAAGTCCGAACAGACTGATCAACGATGGTTGGTGACCGAACGCTAGTGGCGAGCCCTTTGAATCCAGAGAATTTGATAAAATGTTCAAAAGCATGGGTCACCTGTAATTTGTCCTAGCAGAGTCATCACACTTTTCACGTTCCTCGTCAACGCTGCTCCCAGAATTGACGACTTGAAATCAAATGAAAAAAAAAAGGAAAACAAACCTTCCAATTTCTACCGTTCGTTTCACCCTATTAACCCGATAGTCTGCCAATTCTAACAAAGTCATATTCTCTGAACCGTAACAACGTCTGCTACACCCAACAACTTAACCGTCCCTTTTCATCTTCTGGTGTGTAAAACACGCGCGTCCGTCCAGTTGCAGGTGGTATCATCGTAACGAAACAAAAGTACCTGTCCACGAACTTACCTTATCCATTCATTCGGGTTCATCGGTCCCTGCGTTCTTTCACCTTTGACAGAGTACAACGGCGACACACAAAGGGTGGCTATTACAATTAGTGGACATTATGGTGGAATGGGCAGCCAGCGTGCACTGTACCAACACGAATGAACTAACCAACGGATCGGTACAGTCTATCATTGCGAAGCAGAGTGTGCGGCTCCACCGAACCGTTCTCTCGCTCCCCCCTAACCCGTTTCACAACCCGAAATACTATCCCCACCGACCAGTTTCACCAGTTCCAACCCCACCACTGTTTCAAGCCCGCTTCTGGCTGGCGTACCCCTGCGCCCACCACCGGCCACCGCCACCCCTCTACCCCCGTCGTAATTACAAGCATTCATTTCACACTAAAAGCCGCTGGCACTGTCCTGGTCTGTCCGAAACGAGCCCCGCGCGAGTCGCATTTTCGCTACGGATTGCCACTCGTCCGCTACCAACCACCCTTCAACCACCCTCTCACCCGCCCCTAGCCACGGTCCCAGCCATCGTTCCAACGCTCTGCCGTTCAACCCTTTTCCAAATTTGCACGATTACAGGGCGGCTGGCTGCTAACGTCGATAGTTCAGACGCGAGCCACTACGGTTGACGTTCCCACGGACGGACAAATTTTTGTTCGTCACCCACGCCACGTTCACTGTTTTTCATCGGATCGTTCCCAACGCGAAAATATTGATGACTGCGCTCGGAACACAGCCCCTGTTGATGGATGACGCGAATTTAGAGCTCGCTCCGCTGTGGAAACCTGCGGAAAATAAATGGCTGGTTTATGAATTTCTGGACCGACTATTTTGTTGCTGTTTTTATTATAGATTATCTGCGTTATATTTTTTTATCGGTTTTTTTTTAAAGGGTTGATCGTTAAAAGTTAATATGTAGAGGTTTGAATGTGTACTTGTAGGTAGCTGTGACGTGTGTCGCTTAAGTTTTCGTCGAGACGTCGTTGGTTTTCGAGAAGCAGCAGCATTGATTTTAAAAAATAATACTTTGCGGTTCATTAATAGGTTTTATTAAAATATGTTAAAGATAGGGTTTTGCTTTGCAGGCTTTTACAATTTTCTTCTTAAATTATTCGTTATTTATCGATCAAATGTTTTTGAATTCGTAACGTAGCTCACAGCCTAATGGAAAATCGAGGGAAATCGGCGTTGGGCTTAACGTGTTAAAATGTGATAATTATTGGTTTGTTGTAAATCTTCGTTACAGATATAACAAAATTAAATTCTTGTTGTTTGTAATTAGTTGCGGTTGCTTTGAAAATTACTATTTAACCTTATTATTGTGTTCGGGTCGATATGATTTACATATCACAAAACCCGAACCTAACTCGAACGTAAAAAGATATGTAGATCATGGTTTTTGATTCTTAGTTTGAACTCTATTAGATTCAGATTTTTTAAGCGTATCTCTTTTTATACGTACTCTAGAATATGCGAATGAACCTCTTATTACATTTAAAACAAAAGATATGCAACCGTAATTGTTATAGCTTCTATAGACACAGTAGAAGGGTTGATGTGTATTGTGTACAGTCATTTATTAGTGGACGGTGGATTTTTATTCAAATTCGTATTTTTGAAAACGTAGTAAAAATGGTAGAACTCCGGTAAAAAATTGTTTCACCTACCAGGTATTATAAGAAAACACTACAATTTGGGTACTTTGTATATTTTTTCACGTTACATGCGTTCTGTACAATTTTAAACCTTGAAATTTCCTGTAAATTCATAAAAGTCTGTAGTCTGTTTACTAGTTTAATTTAGCACTTATAACGTGTAGAGAATAATTTTGCAATTGTAGACATTTTGGGGCGGTTCATGGCTTGGACTGCGTCTCCCGACAAGGAACAGAGACCAGACCCAAGTGTCTATCGGTTAGGGTAAGAGTTTTTTGGCTTTTCGAACGAGTCAGTTCGCATTTGGCTTTGGTAAAGAACAAACGGTTCGTTACATATACAATCCTGATTTTAGTTAATCACCCTTAGACCACGTCCTACGCAATTATGCTTTTTTCTTATTAACTGGTGTTAAAGTGCATACTTTACAAGAAGAGAACTTCGAGTGAAATTTATAATTGATTCGGTCTAACAGGAATGTTACAGAGTTGACACCGTAACATAAGATATAGATCTTGAAAAAATATTAGACACGTATTTTTATATATCGGCCATCGTTCACTTTAAAGGTGTAATACCAGCTCTTAAACTAAGGGATGAGAAACCTATTTCGCAGTATATCTCGATAACTATTAAAAAATAGAAAGAAAGTTTAAATGTACAGTTTGTCTACTTATGAATACCGAATCCAGCTATGTAAAAAGTTGAAAAAAAATTAATTTGTTTAAAATCTTTTGCACCCTACTTTGAACGTAGATTGTCCCTGATCATCCATTCAAAGTGAACGATATCCTATATAAAATAAATACCTATCTAATATTTTTTCGAGATCTATATCGTATCAAAATTTTATAAAAATCTGCGCGTGTCAACTCCGTAACATTCCTTGTAACATTTTAAATCATGAAGTCAAACGATTCCTTCCTCTTTAGAAGTTTTAAAATGGAAGAAAGTAATATTATTCTACACAAAATTAATTCCATAAGAAACTGTCTCCTTTAACCAGTCAACTGTGGCGATCTCTTTGCAAATCCCGCACAAATGTATGTCGCGATAATCAAGCGATGACGGGTATAGTTAGTTTTCAGGAAGGTATGAATCCAACTCAAATTATTCATAATTTTTATTTGTTTGTTTTATTTCGTCTTCACCTCTAAACATTCTAAAAATATTAAAATTTACGAATATAATTTAGTTTTTGCCAAAATTACAATTTAAATATCAAATTGTAACAAAGTTTCACGCATGACGGATATAGCCGTCGTGACACAAAATTCTGCCACACCTCCATAACGGATGTAGTCGTCAATCACGCTTAACTGGTTAACAAATCTTTCAACCAAAGCTCTCGCTCATTCCAATACTCATTCTATTAATCTCCACTGCACCCCACGTTTCTAATATCTTCTACCCCAACTATCCGAATTACGAAGATTGCGTGAACGGCGGGTTCATCATGCGTGTATCGAATATTTCGGGTCGAAAAGAGGAACATAATACCCGTGAAATCCACAGTTATTCTCTCTGCACGCATATGCTTACTTTTATATGTGCGAGCGTTCGTTTGTATGCGCAAAGAAGCACGACAGAGGCGGCAGTATAAAGAAAAGGGATGAAAGATCGAATATCGCGATGGGGGTGAGACAGAAAGATAAAAGAGGAAACGAGAGGCATTTATCGAGGGGGAGGGGTGGAATTCGGAAGTTTTTTATTCTCTAAATATCGGACCCAATCAGACACCCTCGGCTCTGTGCGCGCGCGAATATAAATGCCCTCCATCTCGTCTATATAATCATGGGAGTGTGAAATTAACCGGCCAATCTTGCAGCCAACCGCAAAGCCCGCACACATCGCACGGCCTGAGCCGACGGCCAGCCCCGATTGGCTCTTTCAGAATTTTCTGCGGTGTCTGAATTTAAATGCAGAGGTGAAGGATGGTCCGGGGTGCTGTTCTTCTGCCTGAGATGCCTTCGACGCGCCGGTGCTGTACGATAAACGTCAGGGATGATACGCGTGAACGCCAATATACGATGCAGTCTTTGAATAAATGTGCAGCTTGATTTAAATGAAACGTTTCATTTTTAAATCTTCCCACTGGAAAATGAAATATTCAAGTTATTGATTGCGCATTGCTATTAGATCGGTATGTACGGAACGTTGTTTCTTGGAAATTTGAATTTGACGAATTGTTTCGGAATGAGGGAATCGTAAAAGCTGTGTTCGAGCAATTTTTTAATTCTAGCACTGATGATTCTTATTTTGGAATAATTGAATTCGTTAATCGTTGAGACATACGTATAGAATGAAAAAAAAGTTTTTAACGGCTGCTGACCGGCACTGAGCTTTTTTTGTTTACGCGTCACTGGTTCTTAAGGATCAAGGGTATTAATTTTAAAAGATAATAGCTTACAATTCATTAATGGATTTTAGTAAAATATGTTAAACAAAGACACGACTTTACTTTGCAGATTTGTTTACAATTTTCTTCTTAGATTCTTCGCTATTTTTCGATCAAATGCTTTTTAATTCGTATCATAGTGCACGACCTAACGGAAAGTTGATCAAAACTGGCGTAGCGCTTAACGTCTTAAAGTTATATTTGAGAAGACATTTAATCTGCACAAGCTTGATACAAAAGCCAATTCTAATGAGTGTTGAGTTTCCAGTATAAAGGTTTTAATAAAAGACATTGCTAACAGGAGTAAATGGTGCAATAAATAATTATAAGGCGTTGAAAAAATGTTTTAACAAAAGGATTGCATTTCTAAAGTTGTATGACTTAAGATATTTGATTGAAATGCAAGCAATTAAATTTTTTAATAATACGTCCAGTATTATAAGCACTTTAATCTAGTATAAATTAGGTATTTGATAAATATGTTAATGTGTTAAACATGCAGAGTTTGTTTTGTTGCTATAAATTGTTAAACAGCGTAATTTTCTCGTTGCTTTGAACGACACGAGTTTATGTGGTGCGAGCGCTGCCGCGTAAAACGTAAAATTACCTTGTTTATATTTACTATTTGTTTCTGGAAAACTAATTAACACATTTCGAGGTATTTTTTTTTATTATTTATTTATCCTTTTAAAATGGCAAACCTTTGTGCTTTATGGACGTGACATTAACAGTTTTTGCATACACGCGCGTTTCCTACAACTCCCTCGATCATCCCCCTCTCAGATTTATCGACGACAGAACAAAATCCGCAGCCATCACTATTTTTAATTACATTTGCATGGGATTTGCATATTTCCGTCCCGCGTTTGCGCCTTCTACGCAGCTTTTGCGTGGCAACGCAATTTTTTCAAAAATCCTATACACAAAAAGAAGCAAATCGAGCCAACGTGATCACCGACAGTACTGGAAACGAACGAAGCAGCTGATGGATGATACCAGATGAGAGAGATGCTGAAAGATGTAATTAATTTGTTCGAGGATTTGCTCGTTAGATTTTACATATCGCTATATTTTCATGCGCGCGAATATTTATCCGAATATTTCGATCATTCGTTATCTTCTACTCCCTTGGAGTGTTTACTTTCATTCATGTTTTTAATCGCAATATTTTACACAAGCATAAACTCTTTCATGTTATAACGAAGGATACGAGTAAATCAATTCTAAAGCACTCTAATTGTTCTAAAATGTGTAAAATAAATATATTTCATTAAATATAATACATTCTAAAATATATAATAACGAATAAAATAAATTCCTCTTACCTAAACGGTTTTAACAACAACGAAGTACAAAGATTTTCCGGAAAATTACAACGCCAACAGCTCTCGTTCCCGAATTATTTCACGTCACGACAGAAAATTTTCAACAAAGGATCAAGAAACGACCAGAAATCTAAAAAGATTCAATTTTCGAAGAATCAAGCAACAAAAAATAAACCAAGCTGGAAAATGAAAATTGAAAAAGTTGCCAGAAAAAAATAGACCAGCTTCGAAAATCAGTTACGCGCGCGACAGAGGAACCTGGCCTCCCCTAGTCTCACAATGGCGGAGATTAAACGAAACTACCATGATGGGAGCAGGGTGGGGGGCAGTTTCTGTTTATCGCATCATATAAATACGGAATTAATTAAAACTGCTGAGTTAATTGAATTTTTATAACCTTTTGTACGGAACCGGCTCTCGACCGGCGTCGCGGCCTACGGCAGCGTGGCCGCGTACTGCGTTAACTGGGTAGTTACCGAGCCTCGACACCACCCCTATTCCGGTAAGTGTAATAGCGTCACGGAAATATTACCCTTTTGTGGAGAGAGGAACGCGTCGAGCCGACCTCCCTCCCCTTGTTCCCCGTCCCTTCCACATCCCTTGCTCCGCCGGTGCTCCTCTCTCCTGATAAAATCGCCCGGAGGTATTTACGACGACGATGCACAATCTGCTCGCGAATAAACGGCCGTTGTGTACTTTTAACGAGGTAACCGAGCCACGCTACGCTACTCGTACATACGAGGCTGCTGCCGTTGCTGCTGGTGGCGGTGGGGGGTGGTAGCAGAGGGTGGCGCGCACGCTGTGACTATCATTATCGCTGTAACGCGCAAACCGCGATTTTTTAACTTATCGGTGTCGTTTTACGCGGTATCGATTCGACTTTTAACCCCTTTCCGTCGTACGATGGGTTTGGCCCGTCGTCACGTTTAGGAGCCAAATTGATCCAAGACGGGTTAGATCCGTGGTACGATTTTTGAAGCTATTTGCGACGTTTGTTTTGATATAAATTTTTGTTCGCGTGCAGTAACGCTGTTTTGTGTTATTTACTGGTGTGACTGATTCGTCTTTGATAGAATTAGATTGTAAGGTAACATGTATCCGCGGTAATTCAGTTCTCTCGCGAGAAAGCGCGCGCTAAGTGGACTGTTGGGTTGGTACAAGTAAAGATAGTCGGTTATAAAATACAAGTCTTTAATACTAATATTATACTTTTTAACTCTATATCTCACGCACTCTATTCTGTTCCAAACTCGCTGTCTGACTCTGTATTCTCAACTGTCCCGCACGCACATTTTGCCTCGCTATACTTTCTAACATTCGCTCTCTTTTCATTCCTTAATCTCTCTCAATCTGTCCAGACATTTTCCGAAAATCTTCGGTCACACGATGATCTCGTTCACTCGGTCCAAACATTCTTCTTTCGCATTTGTATTGCTCGATCCCAAGTACTCTTCATTCACATATCTATCGTTCTAGACTAAACATTCATTCCCAGCTTGCGATTCCATTCCTACACATATATACAGAACTGCAGATCTGCAGATCTGCAGATTTGCAGAACAGATGTACGCTGTGAAAAAATCTACATATTAATTATGTGTTGATAACGCGTTTTTGAGACATGCTGCATGATCAATGTTCGTCCTAGAGTATTCAGGAATAATGTTTTAAAATTTGAGGAAGATCGGTTCAGTAGTTGTGTTTTGTGCGAACATTAAACTCGGCTCTCTCTTTATGTAATAAAATATATACTTATGCATTTTTCAAACGAATTTGAGGACGATATTCGGAGAAATTGCATATAAATGTATTCCTTATTGAGCAATAGAATTAATTTATTTGCTTGTTCTTTCAAGTACAGATTTTTAAGCAAAATTGGCTAGGCTATTTATTATTGAGACCAGCAATTAGAAATTTAGAGTGGACGCGAAAGGGTTAACAGTTACGCACTGCGTATTGCGTACCACTGGTTGTTCAATGTACTTATTGTTCGTCTGTTGCACAGTAATACAGAATTGGAACCGGTTGCAGAAATATAAATTTTTGTGAGAGATAGTATCGCATAGAATATGATTAGTGCAATAGTACTCGATGGTTTTCTTTATTAATTTTCTGTGTATACAGTATCTATTCGTTGAATTGGAATTGGTTACAGAAATATAAATTTTTGTGGGAGATAATTTCTCGTAGATTAAGATTAGCACAACAGTACTCAGTATTTTTCTCCATTTATCTTCTATATATATAATATTTACTCAATGAATTGAGACCATTCACAGGAATAAGTTTCTCATATGCAGCAGATAATATGCGACACAATCATGAAACATAAGAAGTAGCAGTGCTTGCACCCGTTTCTGGTTTATATTAATTTTGCGTTGGATTTTGATTTCGGTGTGTAACCGTGATTTAATTCGGTGAATGAGAGTGTTGATGGTGATACTGTTTCTGTGTAGCATTAAGTAGTGTGAATCTCTAATAACTTTATCGATCGACATTTTTAAATTGATTGCGTATCAAGATGAAGAAAGGCTTTTCGAAGAGTGTATAATTAAATTTATATTGTCACAGGAAATGTATATAAGAATAATCGTTAACGAGTTGTATCAGCAATCAACTGTAGTCATTTTCTTTTATATTACACACAATTTTCCCATTCTTTATTAATAATTACAAATATCTAAATAACTATCTAAATATCACGCGTTTCATTCTTTACATATTCCACGCCTTCAATTATTTTTTGTAAACATACTACAAATGTAAAACTTACTTTTTCAACCCCATTAGTTAGAACCAACCAAGAAGCTTTAACACAAATCACCTATTAATCTTCCTCAGCCTCGAACCAAATTAATCTTCCTCATCCCTTAAACCAAACACACGCATAACTATCTCCTTTCCACGAGGCACACAATATAACCGTCGAAACGACTTCGTATTAAAATCTGTGCCAAGCACGCATCCACGACGTGAAGGCGTTTCTCGCTACGACAGCCGGAGAACAAGAAACAGTGGGTGTACCTGTTGCCTCAGGGTCGAACGGTGGGCGTTTGGTTTGCTCTCGCGGTTTTGACAAAATGCTTGGAAATTCGCCAAGAAAGAGAGAGAGAGAGAGAGAGAGAGGAATATGAACACAGAAAGGGGATCTAGAAATAGAGACGGAAGACGAAACGTGGCGGCACGTAAGTAAACCTCATAAGTAATCTCGCCGGCGGCGCATCTTCGATTTGAATTACCCTTCTGTTATTTCTTCGGCCGTCGTCGGGCGTTATCAGAAATCCGCTCGCTCGTCGGATTAGCATGTCTGAGGTAGCGACCATCAATTTCAATATCCACTCGATAAATATTCCTTTGGAAGCCGACTTCTTTCCTCTGCACCGATCACCCATCCCCTTTGGCCAACCCCTCCGCCTCGCGAGTCTGGAGATCCGTAGGATTCGATGGAGCAACGAGACGTACGGCCCGATAGACGGGTCGCAGACTGGCTTTAGATAATATCCTCCCCCTATCTCTGCACGCCGAGACTTTGCAACGATATTTTGCTTGGAAAGTTCAGCTGGTGTAGCCATATAATGTCAGGAGAAAGGTACGCTCAGGGGCTAGACGCGAGCGAGGTGATCTGGAACCGTCGAGACTAAGGGGATTCCGCCGCGCGAAAGTGTCAGCCTTTCGCGCGTTATTCCTGTGTTTGGTTAATTTGTCGAGTGCGAGAATCAGATATTAATTCTTTGCACTCGAAAGACACATTTTTGCGATACTTGTCCCGAGGAACGGAGAATGGATTTTGACGAGTGTGTTAAATCGTAAATTGCCGTTTCGCCATAAATAATCAGTTCCGCAAAAAGGCGAAGTACTTTACAAGCAATCGCCGGGAAAACCGTCCCACCTGGACACCAGACGCGCCTGACCCAAGCCAAGGGACCAGTTAGCGGACGACACAATAGACAAAAAACAGTTATACATTTTCCCACTACACTTTCCCACTACTTCACATTTTCCCACCCTCGTTACACTAGACACACCCTTAATACAAAAATCATCCAATAAACTGAGAATTCACGCACTCCGGACACACCAAACCAATCACAGCAGACACGAAATTTTAGACATACCAAACAAGAACACAAGACATCAGTCAACATCTAGACAGCAAAAAGCATCAGTCAAATTCAAGAAACAGTCAAACTCAGTCATTCAAAGACAATCACACAAGCATCAAACATACAACATCAAACACACAAAAATACAGTCCACTAAACATCGATTAAGGGTTCCAGTCAGAATACGATTTCTGAGGGCAGAACCCGTATCAGTCAATCATCGCGAATACAAGCCTCGACGCTCTGACACATAAACAGAGTGCTTTCTAAAATATCGCACGAAGCAAAATTACCAAGCTTAAGATTCAATATTAGGTATTGTATAATGTAAAGATACACGAAAAGTTGAAGTAAAATAATTATATTATACGCGGTTCGAGTCGCTGCATTAATCCAAGTGGTGAGTGAGAATCACCTCTCGACTGCAGAGGGTTAAATGGAAATTAAACTTCTCTAAGAAGTTATTCTACTCTGGGATATAGCTCGTTACAATACTTCTTTTAGTGCCGCGCGTACGGCGGTTCAGCCAAGAGTACCGTAGCCTTGTTGTGCAGACTTGGCACACGATCGGAGCAACATGGGCCGGGAAATACGCAATGTGGTGGGTCATCCTACAAGGGTGAGCCGAGTCTTGCCTTCGGGAGCGTATTTCGTAGGCTACCGGAGACAAATTTTTTTGCAATTCCTTTAACAAGTTGTAAGATTAAAGAGAACAGAACGAATTGGATGTTATTATGAAAAAAAGATGCTTCGTTCGACGGTTGCTTTCCGAGGTTCTTCACTGCGGAAAGGCAGCCCTAGACTGTTCGATTTTCTCTAAATGTGTCATCGGGACGGTACTCTTCGGTTTTAATACTAGAACTACCGTACCAGTCAAAATGACTGGTTCGTAATTTCTCATAGAAATTTTATAAATTTATAGTAGCGCATTTTTAGGGATTTTCTATAATATAAATAAACAAAATATGCAGAAAGAATTATTACCCCTAATATAAGTATTTTTTAAGTACTTATTATTTTGATTTCTTTGGTACAAATAAGTCTGTTTTAATCGTCGGTAGTTCTAGTGTTAAGGAACGGTTTAAGGTTCTGTTGTAATTTACGACGAACACGTAGAAATACGTAGAAATACAAAACGGGCGAAGACCTTAATCCTCTGTTGTAACCAACGCGACAATAGTTTGTTACAAAATTTCAAGAAAATTGGCTAAATCGGTAGCGATTCAAGATATCTATGGTATTGTTACGATTACTGTGCGAAGACCGAGTATTCAAAGACCTTAACCCTTTGACTACGGTAGATTTTGAGACGCACCGGTCGTACCATACGGTAGGACTTCAGTTACGACGTACGCCGAGAACAGGGAAATTTTTTGTTAGGGGTACATTTTTGGGAAAATATATTTGAATAATCGAAAAACTGAGTTTCACTACAGTGGAACAATATTATTTATTTATTTGTATTCTGCACCGAATCGTTACTATACATATTAAAAATTTAATATTAACGTTAAGCTTAAATTTTCAGGGCGCCTATAGGCGTCCTCCGTGTCATAAAGCCAAACTGCGCCGGGCGCCTAAAGGCGCTCTCAGTATCACAAACGCAAAATTTCTAAGGGGTTAATATTCAAACCCTATTCGTGTCATACCGGAATTCTGAAGACTGTCTGTCTTTAACCACGTCAACATTGTCGTTTACACTAACCCCACTTGGAGAAAATTGAAGATCAAACCAACATTCGTCTATTCTCCATTAATTATTCACCGAACGCTCAACGAACGTTCGCTCGATTTTGCTTCTCACCGGACTTCCCCGAATGCTCGACGAATGCTCGACGAATGCTCGACGAATGCTTGCCTGATTTTATAAACACGTACAATAAAAACATATGAAGATAAATATTTGAATCGTATAAAAACTATATCAACAGTAATTTAGCTGCAATTTACTTCACGTATCGCGTTTACATTGAAAAGATTGTATCTGTTTGCCAATTTGCTTCGAATCAGAGGAAGAATCAAAACGGTAGGAACAGGATATCACTCACGTCGGTTTATTCACATTATTCATCTCGAAATCTGGAAGCTAAGCAAAGCGTAGCATGAAATTTTTACTTCGTTACATCTTAATACTTCGCCTCCTCGCGGTTGTATACCTTTCCACCATCCTAGTTTCTGTTTGGTCAAGCACCGTGCCGTTTTACGTTTCCCTGCGGTAACTCTACAAGCATAAGCATAAGTAATGAAGGAATCTTCAAGACTTTTCCTGCAAACTGAAACTGTACTTTGACGAACGAAAGAGAGAAACGAGACTTTGGCGGAGGAAACTGGCGAAAGAAAAAAAGAAAAGAGAGAAAAAAAGGAAGGTAAGAGGGAGAGAGAAACAGGAAAGGGAGAAGACAGCGGGAGAAAGGGAAAAAAGGGATGGAAGATCAAGGTAATATTAATAAGTAGAAGGAAAAGTTGGTTTGATCAGCTAACCCGAACGAGTCCAGCACTAGACCACATCACAGAAGGGCTCGAAGCGCCGAAGCTATTAGCATAATTACAATACTTCCGTCTGGCCGATCCAACTTTCTGCTTATTTTAAGCTACAGCTCTGATATCTCTACCATGATGGGATTGCGGACGAATCCATTACCTTGATGCAATGTTAAAGGACCAAATCATCGGGATGAACGTTCTGTCAAGCCATCATTGATTCCGCAATTTTTGCGCCGAGTTTAATTGAGTAACGTGTTTCCGATCTTTCCAACCATCTGTCTGTGCAATGTATAATCGTAACTGAGTTTGATCTGTTTGATTTATTCGCTTGTGGAAATAATCGCTAAATCGCTGGTTATACGGTGTTTGAACTAATCGAGTGATAGTTTAAAGTATTAAGTTATTTATTTTTGAGAATATAATTATGGAATATTTGTTTCTTTCGTGTGTGCTTATAGAATAATTAAAGAAACGCGTGGTTGAAGTACTTTGGCACTTATAGTTTTTGACGAGACATTTAATTGTTGGAAATTAATAACTGTGAAAAGAAATTTTCTTATGTTAACGATACGATATTCATTTGTATTGAATTTAGCTACGTGTTCTACTTATAATTCTATAAATACATTCTTTATGAAGATAAAAAAACACAGAACCTTAGATAGCTAATCAATTTTTAAGTTCTTAAAATGTTTTTGTTGCTCTTAATTTGTTTTAGGTAAAATTAAACCTTCTTTTAATTAAGCTTTCTTTAACCCTCTATAGCTCGAATTTTGTCTACTTATTGGAGAAAAAATTAGGATTGATTACAGTTTTCCACTTTGTTTTGAAAATGTTTTAACTAATAATTACTGCAGATGGATCTACTAAACAAAATTAATTTTTTAAAATACAGATGTATTAGTTTGTAACTTTTAAGTCACACGGTCCCATAGAGGGGTAAATTCTATTTATTATTTTTCGCATATAAAAATAATACTGAATCTAAGAAAATAGAACAAAGTACCAATGCCTTTTTGCATTCACTATAGTATTATAGAAATCATTAGCATTTTTTTCGAATTCACAAATGAAAATTATTATTTATCCTACATTCTTTGTACAGCATGCAATCTTAATGACAAAAGCTTCGTGTGCATCCTTAGAGCCCCCCTCGATCTATTACGCATGATAAAGTGCCATTTGGGATCACAAGGGCGCAAAGCTGAATCAGCTGTGGTCACCGAACCGAAACACCCTTCGCAACTTCTAGCTCGTTTATGTTCTTACTAGAAATAAATCTTATTCGCGACGGTGTACGTTGACTGTTACTCTTCCGGTCCAATCTAGGGGAAAAAATTGTATATTATAACTGCTGAATTCATCATCTCGCCAATTATTTTTCACCTTCTGTCGTTTCAACCCTTTGTCCTGCGATCTCGAGTCACACTCGCGTCGTTGATTATGGTCCAAATGCAATAATGGCATGTTGTATCCGTAATCAAGTTTAGTTGTAACTTTAACTGCAGTGTCAATTTATAAGATTGAGAATTACCAAATGTAAATTACATATAGGGTAAGTCCGGGATAGTTGGACCACTTTTTGGAAAAAAATTTTTGTTGTTTTGAGAAAATTAAAGCAGCGCATAAGTAATTTAGAAGATTATTTCTTGATTAAAAAAAGGAATAAGTATTTTAATATGTCGCGAAGTATGAGATACTTCGCTATATATAGGGTGAGTCTGTTAACATGACGACCTCAAATAACTTTTGAGGTATTCGTTTTACGAAAAATGTTTTATACAAGAGTTGCATGGTACCTTGGGGGACATACGGTGGTCTTATCTATTTTGTATTCCCTAATTTGTTTATCGAGATATTAGGGTCACCTTCAGTTTTTTAAATGGAATGTGTAATATTTTTCCGGATTCTGGTAGACCATCAAATTCTGCGTAAAAAAAAGTATTATACAACTTGGTACTTGCGATGAATAGTTACTGAGATATCTTCAAATAAATAATCTGTTCGGGAGTACGCTTAGTCAACGTGATTCTTAACGCGACTTTGTTTACAACGGCAGATCAAATCTAAACAAGTACGCTGTTCATTCATCGCATCATATATATACATATTACTTCACGACATATTAAAATATTTATTCCTTTTTTTAATCAAGAAATACCAACATTGCAAATGAACGGTCTCACTGTTGTTTCTTGTTGTTGGACTTTTTATTTACATTTATTCTCTTCATTAATTAATACTATACTTTATTAAAAGTCCGTCTAGTATAGTTTCAAACCATTTTTCAAATATGTATTCAGCATCCCGACAAAAAGCAAAATCTTAAAGAAATTATATGTTAACGGTCTCATCTGTATATTCAACTTAGAGCGTCCGTCCATTACAAATACTAAAAAATATAGCTGATACAAAATATAATACAAGAGAAAATTAGTTTATATGTTGCTTTCTCTTCAATTTTCGATGTAAATCACAAATGTTACCATGATTAGAGCGCCCATCATGAAACAACGTCCACATTTTACACATTTAACAGAATCCTCATTTGCGGAGATTTTGAAATAGTTTTTTTTAGTTTTACTTTCAAGTATGCACAAAATTTTTAAGGTAATTTATAATATATATACGGTTTTACGACAATTGTTAGTACGAGAATAATAATAAGCCGATTTATTTGTTTTGTTTTGAGATATTAATAATAACTGGTCTGTCCTGGACTTACTTTAATATTTTATATCTGACACCGTATTAAAACAGTAAATAATTATGGCTAGTATGTGTAGAAAATATACATACATTTGAGATTTTTTCTAATGAAAATAAATTCAACTTAAAATAAACTTGTTAGTTTTAAAGAAGAATACTTAAGTCTAACAGGGGCACAAATTTTATTAAAAAGTATTGAGAAATAATTCTGAAACGGATATATCTATTATATGACATACTTTTCGCTGTACAATTCAGTGATTCCCGTCTGTTATTAAACATAACTCATCTTTTATTTAATGGAAATACCAGGAATAGTTAGTTTTTAAAGTAGACGAGCAAATCCAGTGTTTTATCATAGACGATTTTAGAAATGTTCACTTCCCCCAAAATAATAGTCGTTTGATATTTCAAGACACCTCACGCAAAAATAATAATTACCCGAAGAGATTCTAAATATCCAAATAACACGGATATATAAAATATTTTTACAAGGATTATAAAATATTATTATACCATAATAATAATAATAACATTTCATGTAACATTGTTATAAAATGTTATTATACCATAATCATAATAATAATAACATTTCTTGTAACATTGTTATAAAATGTTATTATATCATAATAATAACAATAACATTTCTTGTAACATTGTTATAAAATGTTATTATACCATAATAATAACAATAACATTTCTTGTAACATTGTTATAAAATGTTATTATACCATAATAATAATAATAATAACATTTATTATAAGATTGTTATAAAATGTTATTATACCATAATAATAACATTAACTTTTCTTGTAACATTGTTATAAAATGTTATTATACCATAAGAATAATAATAACATTTATTATAACATTGTTATAAAATGGTGTTATAACATAACATTTTTCATTCTCCCAGATACAAAGTACTAAGATTACTCACAATCAGATACACGATTTATCCAATCGGTAAGAGATCTATCTTAAAGAATAAATTACGTATCTTGTATGTTCATGTCATTCCACTTAACAGAAAGTAACTACTTTTAACAGATCGAATAAAGTTAGCAATTACAACATTGTTCGTGTTAATAAACAGTTACACACTTTCTTCGTCATATATTAAGCGTAGCATTTTCCCTTTGCCCCTGTTAAAGTTATTAAAGTAACTACCATTTAATAACTCCTCGTTCGAACTTTCTCCGATCTTTTTTCGCTACAAAATGATACAACAATGAGTGTTTTATAAAATCTACAGAAACACGTGCTAGGTGTAGTGGAAACGTGGCTCGTCGGTTCAACGATCGGTGTCATTTGCCTAGGAAATTACGGTCTTCTGTCACACTGACTAATTTACTTCGTTACTCGCGACAACGTAACTCTGTCACTGGCACCGCAGCTCGCTGTGCTTCTCGCTTCCATCTACTCGGCAACCAGTTTCGTTTAACACATTTTTCTCTCTTCGGCTACCTGCACCTTCTAGACAATCGTCTAACGATACTACCATCCAACATCGTATCGATACTGTAGGAATGTTAGCTTGTAACAGGTAAAATACTCTATTGGAATTCTCGATGTAGAATATAAAAATGTCTTTTATACAAAATACTTTTATTACATAAATATATTAAAATACATTAGCTATACTCTTTACTTCTATATCTTTAACCCTTTGCCCTATAACCAGGAGTCACACTCGTGGCACCGATTCTGGATAAAATACAATAAAAACACACAATGTTCATGATAAAATTCAATTTTAGCTTTAACTGTAATTTAAATTTACTATAATCACGAGTCACACTCATGGCACCGATTCTGGATAAAATACAATAAAAATACACGATATTTATGATAAAGTTCAATTTTAGCTTCAACTCTAATTTAAATTTACAATATTGAAAATTATACAAAATATGTTGTAATATTTCGATACTTTGCGTTTGACAGAGTGTAAAAGACGTGAATAACTATCGCTGATATGTATGAAGATCGAAGATATCGTAAGCCAAGGGGTTAACCCCATGCAGTATCATTTAGCCGGGAAAAATCTGGGACAAAAATGTAGCGGTTGACGCTCGCCAAACGCTATTGCCAAGATTGTTTACATCTTAGCCCTTATTTTCATTAGGCTCGAAATTGTAATCACGAGTCAGACTCGTCAAAGTATGGCAAGATAGCCGCTATGGCGACAAGCATAATTTTCTTCAGAGATTGTTTTCAATTAAATTCTGTATCTTCGTCAATTCAAACAATTCATTTATTTTAAAATAAACTAAATTAACTAAATAAATAAAAAATCGTAAACATTTGTAATTTTCTGTTTCTCTTTCCAAAAGAACACTAAGTTTTCGAGTTAGTCCTTTGAAACTTAAAAAAGTTCGCGAGTGCAAAGGGTTAACTTTAATGTCTCGCATTCCCTTGACAATCTTTCAGACTCTCAAAATTCAGCTGTCCATTTTCAACTGTCTCAATATTTTCAACTTGTTTTGGTTTAGACGAACTACTATATTTAATTAGTTTTTTGTTTTTTCGTGTTTTTCGTCTCCATTACGCACTTACAGCATCTTTCTCTTTTTTCTGCTGTTGTATCTTTTACTCTTTTTTCTCAGTATTTTTCCTATTCAATAACAGCGGTTCGTCAATGACACTCTCACTATTGCTGAACATTTCTAATATAAAGAATTTTGACAAAAATATTCAACTATACGAATATAATTGTTGATAATTCACGCGTATTTAATAGAATGAATTTTCGCTTTAAACACTTCGGTTTGATTCTAACCGAGAATTCTGTATCGTTTTCTTCCAATTAATTATGATTTTTCGTTCTGTGGTTATTTGTTATACTTTGAAGCTAAAATCGCTATTGCCGCGATATCACGACAGCTAATCAGTTTTCTTTTTCTTATGCACAATATTTTTCACATTTAACACATTTGCATCACGACTTAAATTGCAAGGACTCTTACTTATCACCAAAGTCTATTCGATTGATCGCGTGTAGTTCATTGGATCATTTATAATTCGTCACAATTAAAATATTTGCTATTCTTTATTAATACTAACTGGATATAATTATATATCAGAGTACAAAGGATAATATATATTAATAAATATAAAATTGTTAGTGCAAATATTTTTATTCAACGGTATGGTACGATATCGATGTCGGCGGATTATTCCGCGTTTGGTGATATAGAGAAGAAATTGCTCGGGGAATATTTCGCTTCGTGATGCAGATGGATTAACTAACAAATCTTTTATTTCATTTTTTAATATATAATTTTAATATATTACATATTACATATATTAATATTATATATAATTTAATACTACATAATTTTAATTTTAATAAATAATTTTTTTAGAATTTTTTGTAGAAGAGAAATAGTTTTAATTTTAAGTTATTCGACTTGTGGGTTCTAACAGCCCCACCCCCTAGGAATTCTAGACCTGGAATCCCCCAGGAATCCAGACCTGGAACCAAAGTCCTGCTGATTCATTGTTAGTCGTATTAACGATACACTGGATATAGACTTCGTTGTTGAGTATATGGTTGGATAATGTTTCACCAACCAGAGGTTCAGATTTTTCAATAAAGCAAATTCAGTGCATAAAATAAATTCCATTTGCCTCCATTGCCCTGTTAGAATTAAGTATTCTGAACTTCCATACTCGAGGGGGCATTGACGAATTAGCATACGACGAGTGGAGTCGTTTAAATGTGAACTAACAGCAGCAGTTTGGCTATTTGCATGATAAAGAGTGAAAGGACGAATTTGCTTTAAAGACACTTCAGAAACCTTCCGAGTGAATCGATTCAAACGAAAAAATTAGGCGTGAAATTTTTCGGTTGCATTCCATTTAAACCTGCAGATGGTTTTTTTTCATACAGACTGTTTAATAGTCGAGATCAGCTACTCAAACGTTTCCGGATCACATCTGATATACTAATTTACATACGACGATACGTGTCCAGATGGAGTATTACTGAAATCGTTGGGCCAAAAAATTTCTAGTATCTGAAAGTAGATTTTAAAGTCGAACGTATTTTGTAAAAGGGTAACACAACTGTGGACTGTAATTATTATGCAAATTATTGTAATATAGACATGTAAATGGTCTTATCGTTAGTAAGTATATAATAATATATAATATTATATATTATATACTATAATATTATTATAATATTTTACTATAATAATTCCACTTTGAAGGAAATTAATTTGCTCTGCTTGTTCAGTCGCAAGGATCTGTAGTTTAAAATACACCTGAAATCCAGTTTAGTTTTATAACCCAACCGTCAATCCGCTATTTACATATGACCATCATATGTCACATTTCAATATTATTTTTGTGAAAACACGACGATAATTAAACATAGAGGCTTCATTTTGATTTTAAATTTAACATAAACCTAAATATCGCGATGCGTAAACTAGCTTTACATGAAATTTCTCTACATCTTCTATAATTTTGTTCCAAATTCGTATGTCCACAGTTTCCATTTTAATCTAATTTCTTCACTCGGCATAGATAGAAATATAATAAAGCAAACATACAATACTAACAATCATATATTTTAAGTATCTCAAACCAATCCCCAAATATACATCTCAAAACTTAAAACTATAGCTTCTCTTTCGTTGTAACGATCGAATAAATTCTCCAAACTACCACCAACGCTTCGGTGTAACAAGTTTTCAACGAATGATTACTTTCTCCCAATCAATACGCTTATTCCTTCATAACGGCTCAACTGGATAAATGTCCGTCGGCTCGCAAGTGCCGTAATCAGCCGTCCGCTAACACCGTTAGATAAAGCCGTTGATGCGTCTTGAAGTTGTTGGCCGGAATTGAAAAGGGTCTCGAAGGGTTTGATGATGTCGAAGAAAGCGAACGCGGCTTGGGAGAAGAGAAAGACGATCGAAAGAACAGACGACAAAGGATCTCGCTCCTTTCTGCCGTTGGACAAGGAGAAAGCGTCGAATTCAAAAGGTTGGAGGAGGCTGGATAAAGGGAACGGAGAAGGAAAAACGTTGGAGAAAAGATGGAGGATGGCACGGAAGGGAAGGGACGAGGTAGCGGAAGCGCGGCTTCGGAGCTCGATTATGTGATATAAAGTTGCCAGAGCGAGGGGTGGATAGGGAAGGAGGGCCAAAGAGAGATGCACCCCCGTTGATTGAGCCGCCACCTTCAACGTGCCGTGAACACATGTGCTGGTGGCAACACTCTGATTGGAAGCCAGATGGGCTCTTCAGCCTCTTACCTTGGCATCGGCTCCCTCTGTGTTTCTCCTTCAGCCGTGTTTCTTTCCCTCTCGCTCGTTCGCTCGTTCTTCGACTTGGCTCGGCCTCTGTTTCCATCTCCGACATCTTTTTCTTCCTCGACACCTGAAACACAACCCTCTTTCGCAAAGTGCCTCTCGATATAGCCGAGACGACTATCCTAGCCTGGCCTTGGCTGACTACTACTCTGCATGCAGGTTGCCGAACAGCATGATCAAATTGAAACGAAGCGGCTTGGATAAGAGGCTGTGAAGAGGAGCAGATAAACTCGGCCGATTTCGTGAGCCGATCGAGGGATCCTGGCTTAATACCGCATAAAACTAACATTTATCTGGCATCTTGGCCTCGTCGTCGGATAGATTTAACGGAATACTTGAACGATTGATTGAATCGAATCCCTGCTTGGAATCCGGGTCATCTCGCTGATGGTAGTTTTGATCTTAACGGAAGTTTCGAACAGACTTGGAGACGCGACGCCGTTCGTTTTATTCAAATTCTTCGCGAGTTCTAACGCGCTCGAAGCACACACGAGCCATACGGTCGACGAAGAGCAGCTTGTCTATGAGGATCATTCGGAGAATTCCGGTATTTTACATTAATAGGATTTGGAAAGTTTGCAATACCACTTGCGTATTCTTTCCTCATGAAGTCGTCCACATAGTTAGCATACATTAACGTATTGATTTGGCTAAAACTTCTTGCATTCTTCGGAATTGTCTTGTTCGGAGGAGTTCTTGTGTCGTGTAAAGTACTTTTGTCACGTTCGTGTAATTTACATTTTACGTCTCTGATTTAATTTAAGCGAGCCATAAGTCTACACCTTGTTTATTTTATTTTATTTTATGAACTAATTGTTTTGTTGAAAATGACCTTTATCTCGAAGATTAAAATATTCTGAAGAGATTTTCACGAAGTAAATAAACTTTGTGCGTAAACTGAGTAGAAACTTGTAATTCACCCTGTTAAATACATAAATATCGAATAAAGAAAAAATAAATTCCTTGTTATAAAATCTAGAAGCTCTTTCTGTAAGTATCCTTCAAATTTAAATATCTCAATTTCCTATTGATTTAATACTACACGAAAATAAGAAAAAAAATTGATAAGCGTTATAGAAGAAATTGTACAAGAAAATGTAAAAGAAAATGCCAGAAGAAACCTATGGAGAAAAGATACAGAAGGAGAAGTTGTTAAAGTTGACACGAGTTTTGATGACAACTGAACGTCAAGTAAAAATGAGGAAGTTCCTAACGAAGCGTAGCTTCCGGCAATTAGCCGTCTCACTCAATGATTACTGTACTTTATTTAACTTCACCGTTCGAAGATGTCACTCGGATCTGCCGGTGACATTTACTATGAAATGGTTTCTTTTGCACCGCAAGATCCAAAAGCGGTAATTAGAGCGTGCGGTAACCAGAGCGTTCCCGGTACTCTCTGAGAAAATGGCAGCCCGGGATTTTCTGTCTTTAACAGCAACGAGGTGATGCCTGACTTTATACCGTGTCGGGACTCGTTAAAGTCCTAGCGCCATTGTCGTAATTGTGGCCCCGTAAAATCCAGCGGTTACAATAGGAGCTGATTTTGCAAATGCACGAAAATTAAAACGACAAAACATATTTTTCATAGCAATGAAATACAGATATTTAAGAACAATAAGTTCTAAACTCTTTTAGCGAGGGTATAGGTAATATAGGATTATTTATATATTAGGTTGTCCCAAAAGTTTCCTTCGTTTTATTAACCCTTTGCACTCGAGAGATGACTCTTACTCACCACTTGGATTAATGCAGCGACTCGAATCGCGTATAATATAATCATTTTATTTCAACTTTTCGTGTATTTTTACATCACACGAGACCTAATATTGAATCTTAAGCTTGGTAATTTTGCTTCGTGTGATATTTTAAAAAGCATTTTACGTCAGAATGCATTTTACGTTTCTCGGGACAAGTGTCGCAAAAATGTGTCTTTCGAGTGCAAAGGGTTAATAAGTAATGGATACATAATATTAGGTTGGAAACTATGAAACGGGCGTGTTTCGTTTAGTCTGTGTTCAGCTGCGACTGAGAGAGATACATCGTAACGTGCGCTCGATATTTTTATTTATAAAGCTTAAAGGTATTCTGTTTACTCATTTTGTAAAATTTTTTCGTGTTTGTATCCCATTC
>SMSQ01010000.1:0-36136 GCA_019453375.1 Ctenoplectra terminalis | reverse complement strand
CACGGTCTAAAGGAAAGTCGACCAAAATCGGCGTGGCGTTTAACGTGATAAAGCTAGAACCTAAAGTCGAAACGACAGATTCGTAATTTTTCATGGAAGCTTTATAAACTTACGACAGCGCATTTTGTAAGATTTTCCACGATGAAAGAATATGAATAAATATTTGTTTCTCTCGCATTATATATTTTTTCACACACCTTTCATTTTGATTCTTTCGGTGTAAATAAGTATATTTCGATCGTCGGTAATTCTAGTGTTAAATTGCGTGCTACAGGAATTTTTATATTTTCAAATAGCTTCATTCAATCCGAACAGATTTTTCCAAACACATTATTTCGTGTTATTTTATAATATTGTATAATAAAAAAAGTATACAGGACTGAAAATATTTTGTAAAATTGGAATCGCGAAGACAATTGTAACTTATGAAGAAACGATATCTACCCAAACGAATGTTTTCTGTTAGAGTTGTTATTAAATAACAATTGAACAAAAATATTTATAATGGAAGTGAAAACTGTACGCGTTTAAAAACGACTGGTTCCCTGCTTTATGCGCGTAATAAAACCTGTAAGAAGTTGTTATGAGCCATTATACCGGGATCAATAGTTTCGCCGTAAAATTGAATTTTTGTCTTCGTGTGCCTCTAAAGCGATCATAAAGTTTGTTTTACTTCTAACAACCTCGATAAGCATGCCATTGAACCAATAAATCGTTAACACCACACCGTAATTCATAGCGAACTATTATCACCTTATACTTATAGAAATTTTCCATCATTTATGACATCGTAAAGCTTATCATAATAATCATAATCACCGATATTCTTTGCATAGATAGATAACTATAATACACGTGATGCGCATAATATATTTTTAATATCCAATTGACCTAATTAAACTTATTTATAGAAGACTGTATGAAAATCGGCTAAAAACGCCGCTCCTATGTATTAACTCTGTTACAATATGTATGACTTTAACCCTTTGCACTCCGCTGGCGCCATTATGGAAACACGTGTAATTTTCTTCAAAGAATTAAGGCTCAAGTTTGTGAAAGTAAAATACAGTTAGACAATAAAACTCTCCATCGGGAAATGTTTTGGGTGCCGCTTTCACCCTCGCGATAAAACATTTCGAAAAAACCCAAAGAACACTAACAGGCATACCTGACAAGGCAAGCGGTAATAAGGCTTTTAAACTATAAGAAAGGACGTGGCTTTTTGCCAGTACGAAGTGAAATTCGGTATAGGAAGGACATAGTTCCTGGTTGTATTATTGTATCATCAAATATATATTTTTAACACTTTTTCAAATTAGACTACCTTTTCTACATATCCCTCAATAAAGTTAAATCTCGTACTTTCGTCGATTAAATTTTTTTATTCGTTATAAGACAAAGAAAATTACCTGGATAGATAAAAAATGGTAAATATCTATCATTTTTTTCTCTTACCAAAGCAACATTTTAAGTTATCACAATAGTCCTGTGACAGCTAAAAAAAATTTAAGAGTGCAAAGGGTTAATTCGTTGTTCAAAATAAAATATACAATTTCTTGTTGGTATAAGTCAGTTTTCAGATACATCATTAATTTTGAAAATGGTCCAAGTCATTTGAGGTTTTAAAAAACATATTTCCGTATAGGATTCTCCTAAAATTTTGTAACCAAAATTAAGTTCCATACTATAAAAGCAAATATTACACACAAAATTATACATTATAAGAGCAAAATATTTTTTAATCAACCCAAACGCAAAAATCTTAATATCTCGAAACGAAGAATGTATGACTTAGACCACTTTCATAATTATGGGCACATTTATTTCGTTCTATCGGTATGTTTGTATAGAAGGAAAGAGTTTGCGTCATCGGAGAAGAAAATTTTGTTTTTGTTGTCCAATTTTGTTTGTTCGTGTTGTTTGTTTCATAATTTAATCCATTTAAAATGGAGGAGGCTGGTGAATTAATTTTGTTCGGTGCTGTGAATTTATTTGGTTTACGAGAGTTTCGTTAATAGTTTTTGTGAGAGATCCAAATGTTGAAAAATTGTGAAGATTAAACTTACCCAGCCAAAAATAAAAAAAATAAAAAAATTTGGCAGTTAATGGGTTAATTACCGCTCAAATCCTGATTTCACCTTACATAAACATGATTCAGTCGCGTTAATATCTCGGGCGAAGCCGAGACGGAAGATGCTTGTTATTCATACTTATCGCACAGCGTGCACTTTTTATGACAAAAATGTGGTAAATTGACGCGAGGGACGGATTAGGGTTAATGCAAGAATAACTGCTGCCAGCGTAACGGAAAAAGCTAGAATTGCACGACAGAAAAATGGAGAAGCATGATTCCGCGCCGTCTAATGAATCTTCCGTGGCTGACAATATAGCCTGCCGCGAAAAGGACGGAAGCAGAAAAGGACGTTGTCATTCATAGTTGTATCGATCAATGCAGGGATTACGCTCGTATGACACACGCACGGGATTGAAACGCGGGGTTAATTAACGAAGACTTTTCTTCGTCGCAGGAGATCCACGCACAGCCGGGCCGCCGACAACACCGGAACCGGATGGCTCTGTCGTCGCTTGTGTTTTTCTCTCCCCCTGGCTATCATGCATATATCTGACTTTGACCGTGACTCAGCTGGGCACCGCTATTTAAACCGTGCAAAAGGGGGAACGCGGATAATATCGCGTGTCAGATCGGCCGGTGCATTTCGAAAGGCTGAAATCCCGACTCATTAACGTACGCCCGCCTACCAGTCTGGCGATGCCCAAGATTAATAACGTTATGTTGTACGTGAAAGTAGCAAATTTAATTCGGCTCTTACAGCAACCCTTTATATTACGCGATCTGTCCGCCTATGTTGATGATAATGTTAGCAGTGGGCTTTTTGATGAATAATTACATTGTTGCGTTTAATATACGGCACGACATTAGGCAGAGAGAAAATTAAGCAGGTTACACTATTTTGCGAAACAGATTGTTTCTACGTTATAGAGGCTTTAGCGCGACGTGCTGTATTCTGGAGAATTAGCGAATGCAATTTCACTGATAGTAGCTGAAGAAAAGGGGGACATTTATTTTGGAATTAGAGCAACGATGCTGCGAAACATTTTTCTCAAGCGACTGATTCATAAAGATAATTGGACCGTTTATGGGGCTTATATTTCATCGACGCTTTATATTTTGTGTTTCTTTATTTGTTTTATGTATGCAGGTTGTTTTGGATATTTCTGCGTATTTATTATAATCTTCGGGAGCTGTTTGTTTTCGTTGAATCATTTGTTAGTCGATTTTTTATTCCATGCTTTTCTCGGTATTTTGATGTAGTACTCGTATGTGTTTCCTGCTATTATTCCTTTATAATAAGTATAGTATTTTAACTTTAATGAAATTATTATCACTGATATAAAATGAATTAAAGTGATGCCTCTAATTATAATAAGTGTATTCAATGTACAAGAATTATAATTGGAAATAAGACGAGCAGCTTGTCTTTTTGTATTATTAATAATAAATTTGCAAGGGATATGATGTGAAAGTGGTAGTAATCGAATTTTTTCATCATGGATATACATTGAAGTACTGTCTTACCCTCAGTATTCATTTGGTATATTCATTTATAGGACTCACATTGACAGCAGGATTCAATATTGTCTATTTTGTACCATTCTCTTTTAATTTTCACATCAAGTGAGGTGTACGAGTTTCACAAAGAAACAGTCTCCACCAGAAACACGTGCAAAATAATTACACATTGAAGTACTGTTTTACCCTCAATATTTATTCATACCCCTTACATTGATAGCAGAGTTCAATATTGTCTACTTATTACCATCCTCCTTTAATTTTAACATCAAGCGAGATATTCACAATTCTCCTTCAAAAATCCTATCAATACGAGTGTCATAAAACAACAGTCTCCACCAGAAACACGTACAATGGCAGAGGCCCTAAAAATCCACATTGAAGTACTGTTTTACTCTCAATATTTATTCATACCCCTTACATGAATATCAAGGTTCAATACTGTCTACTTACCATCCTCTTTTAATTTTCACATCAAGCGAGATATTCACAATTCTCCTTCAAAAATCCTATCAATACGAGTGTCATAAAACAACAGTATCCACCAGAAACACGTGCAATGGCAGAGGCCCTAAAAATCCACATTGAAGTACTCTCAATATTTATTCATATCCCTTACATCGATAGCAGAGTTTAATATTGTCTACTTATTAATATCCTCCATTAATTTTCACATCAAGCGAGATATTCATAATTCGAGTGTCACAAAGAAACAGTCTCCACCAGAAACACGTGCAATGGCAAAGGCCCTAGAAACCCTGTTGACCGATTCATCGAAGGATCATTACACAGGCCGAGCTGGTGGTGACGGTGGTCGTTAAACTGCACCCTTCTGGCGCGTGCCACTTTTCCTGCGAGCGCGTGCACACGTGCATTCGCGTTTCCTGTCGTCATACCAGTGACAAAGCAGCCCGTGGCGCGTGTTAAACAACGAAACAAGTGACAGAGGCGGTATTGAGCGTAGCGAGAAAGCTGCCGGAAAATGGAAGCAGAGCTCCGCAAATGCGTGCCAATCATCGAGTCATCGACGCTCCAATAATAACTGTAAGAGGCTTTCCAGACTTGGAAACCGCCAATTTCCTGACTACCTCGGGAGCAACAATGCGGTATTATTATGCGGTCGTAGCGAAACGATGATGGGTAACACGTAACCGCTCTAACCGTGTCTAACGTTCGGCTGTGTATCGAACCTACGCTCCCACGGTTGAGTATAAAAATTTTTTTATGAAAATCGAACCGTGGAAATTTCTTGCTATTCCATGTTGTACTTCCAGATATATTATTTTGTAATTATCTTGTTAACCTTTTGATTGCGGAACACTCTAGGTTTAAACGCGCTGCGTTGGCGGAACACTTTTTCTCGTACCGTGTACTCTATCGGTGTTCGATCAATTATCCAACGTGAATTTCATTCTATGTTTCGTTTTTTATCTTCATATCTTGCATCGTTCATTTTCTTATATTTTACATGTACAATTTTCTTCTCGCAAATCGTGAATTAGCACGTTAATCTGAACATTTTGATCGTTAAACGCAAGTATGATGTTCATAGTCCACATATAATTCGTCGAACGCATATACGCGTCCATAGCAGTCGAATGATTAAGAATATTGCAATTCTTTTCGCGATTCTTTTATGATACTTTGAGGATTGTTAACTTTTTGTTCTGAACTGGTGCTGCAATGACGACACGTATAATTTCCTTAAATTGTATTTTATATTTCGATCAATTAAAAATTTCTTTTAATTTGAAATCAGAGCAAATTAATCGAATGAATAAAAAATTGTAAGCATTTATCATTTCGTCTTCATTTCGCCAATTTTGTCTCTCACAATAATCCTTTGAAACTTAAAAAAGTTTAGGATCGCGAGGGGTTAATATTTCCCGTGCTTCTAGACAATTAAAAAATTCGATATAAGTTTCAGGATGATACCGAAAAGTCCTGGAATTCGTAGTATTCGTTGAATTTCATCGGATTCCTCTGGAACACCAGATCGAAAAGCAGCATCGATTCGAATTCTCGATTCGACCCCACCTAGCCCGCGAGGAATTAATTGAATCGATCAAAAATGCAGGATGCAGCTCGAAAGCCGTAGACGTCTAGACCAGGAGCACGTTGGGACTCGTGCCAAAAAACACGGGCGTACACCGCGGCGTCGTCGTCGTCGTTGAAAAGATCTTTATCCATCGGTACGGTTGTATCCGCTTACGTATATTCGCATACATCGGCCGTTGGAAGAGGATTGGCAAGCTTCTCCTTACGGACGATTCGGTTCGGTGCATAATGCGCCTCGCTGGTAGCGTATGGTCATCGGCTGTTGTGAATTGGTCAAACGAACCGTGGAAAACGCAACGGCGATGCTCAAACGTAACAAATTGCGGGCCGAGAAAATGCTATGAATCCTATCAAGCTTCTTCTTTATTGGCGAAATACCGTGCCTGGTAACGGTGTTTGGCGAAAAGAACTGCGACAAGGGGGACCATTGGACGTGCGGTTTGTGTCCATCGAAACTTCCGACTGCAAGCTGTTCCTTTGAAAAATGCCCGGCTGGATTGTTTGGTATTGGAGTGGGTTAAGGCAGAAACGTGGTTTAAGAATCGATATGTGGCATATTTTTGCTTTATGGATGGCTAAATAGGTTGGTCTTCAGTGGTGACGAGGATTGTAAACTTGTGACAGCAGGTTTTTATTTTTAGTGAGGTATTTGTATGGACTTGTGATTCGAAGTGTTAGAAATTTTGGGCGACATAAAAGGTTCAGTGTTCATTTGCGAATTCTTTTTAAAAATTTATGTGAATAATGATGAGTAATAGTGATTCGAGGAGTCTTTGAAATTAGTGAGAGACTTTTGGTAGAAATAATAGAAAAGATTTTTTTTTTTTATTTCTATAAAAATATAGTTGATTGTCTTCAGTGGTGATGAGGATTGTAAACTTGTGACAGCAGGTTTTTATTTTTGGTGGGGCATTGATATGGATCGAAGTGTTAGAAATTTTGAGTGACATAGAATGGTAGGAAAAGGTTCGGTGTTTATTTGATAATTCTTTTTAAAAATTTATGTGAATAATGATGAGTAATAATGATTTGAGGAGTCTTTGAAATTAGTGAAAGAGACTTTTGGTAGAAATAATAGAAAAGATTTTTTTTATTTCTATAAAAATATATTTAATTGCTCGAACTTAAGAAATAGAAGAAAGTATCTAGATAACGTAACAGTAAATGTAAGGGATTTTTGTATAATTTTGATTCTAGTACAACATGTAAAAGATAAAAATTTATTTTAGGATTGAAATTCAGAATTCGTATTCGTCCCAGAGAGCATTTTCTAGGTAATCTATCCGTAAATAATGCGATTTCATATCTCGCTACGTCCACTAAAAAGTACAACGAGAAATCAAATTTCAAAACGTGAAGATCCACTTGACTGCTCTAACGTTTTGCACTTTTATCGTTTGACTTTCGGTCTTTTTCAGGGACAATTCTTTTGGGTATATACCTCTATTCTAATCCAAACGTTTTGTTATCAATTCTTCCCAAGTGTGTTTAAAACAGATACGTTTTGCTGTTTATAAAGCAAAAATTTGTAATTTTTTCAAACAAGGAATTTAATTTCCGTACAAAAATTGAATCGTAATTTTAAAAGCTCCTAACAAAATTGGTATAATTTATCAGGTTTACATTTTACACATACTGATACAATAACGCTACTTCCAAGGAACAAAATTACTCAAAGAACATTTTATAAAACTTACATGTAAAGGAATTAAATAAATTTCTAAAAAAAAAAAAAAAATATCATCAGAAGAAGATGTAAATGGTTATCCAAATACAACCTAAAAACTGTATCATGAGTGGTTCGTACGATTAAAAAAATATGGAGAAGCTCGTTCCTAAAGAAATAAACTATTGCATCTATTCAAGAGAACAATATTTCAATTTTATTATATCTATTATTATTATATTATATATAAATTTCTAAGAAAAACAGAAATATCTTCAGAAGAAAATGTAAATAGTTATTCAAATACAACCTAAAAATTGTATCAAAAGTAGATCGTGCGATTAAAAAAATATAGAGAAGCTCGTCCCTAAAGAAATAAACTATTGCATCTATTCAAGAGAACAATATTTCAATTATATTATATCTATTATTATTATATTATATATAAATTTCTAAGAAAAACAGAAATATCTTCAGAAGAAAATGTAAATGGTTATCCAAATACAACCTAGAAAATTGAATCAAGAGTAGATCGTGCGATTAAAAAAATATAGAGAAGTTCGTCCCTAAAGAAATAAACTATCGCATCTATTCAAAAGAACGGTATTTCAGTTTTATTATATTTATTATGGCCCAATTAACAAATCTTTACCCAAATCTATTCAAAGAGTCTCCATAAGCTACAACTGAAGAAACCACCTGAAAAACATCCTTAAATGGACAATCCTCGAACTCAAACAACACGAATGTTTCCTTAATAAAAATCAAGAATAATCTCGGTTAAGCCGAACGCTATAAAAAATCGTCGATTATGATCGCTCTAACGAGATCCAAAATGAAAGCCTGGCCACCGTTTAGTACGTCAGGCAGTATTCCGCTAACTGCTAAATAAATTGCTGAAGTTTCAGCTCCGGTTGCGGCTTCGCCTTGCCCCCGGGCGTATGTGGGTTAATCGACGTCGATGAAATTCCGGAATGAAATTACGAGTGCCGTGATCGTTTCGCCATCGATGAAATGCATGGACGGTGTAAGCGTGTTTATGCGTCTTGCCGAGGACGGAATTTTCGCAAGTCGAGAGCGGATTGGCATTTTTCATCTATTTCAATTAAATATTCAATAGCATTACAGACTCGACATTTTACTTCGTTCCATTGTTTTCAGTTTTGGGATACGACACATATTCTTTTACATTAAAATGTTATTTAATGGAAAATTTTCTATCTAGATATCTTACTGGTAATGAAAATGTGAAAATTCAGCCAAATTATTAACAGTTTTTAAAAGTATATTAATGAATATGAACTAGTTAGGTTAAAGGGTCGAAAGTGGCCCGGACCGCAAAGGGTTAATTCATATTTTTAAACAGTTAATTCTTTTAGATTTTTACGCTTCGCTACATCCTCGACATTTTATTCACGATCGTAGCTCCCATTAGAGGATTTTATTGTAAAGTACATTGGTTACAATACCGTCCATAAGTATTTGACCAGTTGTTGAAATCGGTTCGAAAAGTTTATATCGAGGTTATAATGTAAATTATAAGTGGAACGAATATAAATTTATATGACTGACATAGAAGCATGATCTTTATATGAGCGTAAGAGAGAAATACTGCGGTAAAAATTACATCGAGATGCCTTGTTTCAAATATATTTTGTATGTTTTAGATAAACTGAGAGTGGTCGAATATTTGTGGACGGTGGTGTGTATAAAGATATTGTTTGAGCGGATGTTATTAGGGTAAATCGAGGAGTGACGGTCCACTTTTTGAAAAAGAGATTATCTAAGAAGAAATAGATTTGCTAAAATAAATACATGCAGATCTATAATATTAATATGAACATTTATAACGTACAATATAATATTCTAGAAACGATCGAAAGCGGAAATGTTTCATAACCTACAGGAGATCGCGTTGTTTCTCCTGTAAGACTATCACACCCACAAGTTAGCCTTTCATAGCAATTTTCAGTACAGTTTATCGGATCCTCGCGAATGCCTAAATAATCAATGGTTGTTGATTAAATGGTACAAGAATAAAAAATGACCGTAACAAAGGAACAATCGATGGTCCACTTTTGGTTATTCATTATTTATTCTAGCCTTGCATTCAACTCTATTATATCTGACCTGAAATAATTTCTATAATCACAGGCGGATACAAAATTTATTATCATACTATTCTGATATGTTAGAACTCTGTCCTTCTCGCAGACTTACATCTGTGCTCTTCAAAAATTATTCTACACGATTCTCTATTTTTTCACCTGTAAACCGATCACTCATCTTGAATAAACGGACATAGTCGAACAATAATTTATCAATCAAAATATATCACAATTTAAATCAATCTTCCAAAATAGAAATAATAGTAACCTCATCATCGAAACTTTACAGAAAATTTATCACAAAATACAAAGTAATATTATTACCTTTTTCGCAGCATGTTATTCAGAACAGTAACATCAGAATTTTTTTTTATTTACTATTCTAATATTTTACAATTCTATCCTTCTGACAGACTTACATCCGTATTCTTCAAAAATTATTCTACACGATTCTCTATTTTTCCATCTGTAAACAAACCGATCGCTCATCTCGAGTAAACGAACATAGTCGAGCAATAATTTATCAATCAAAATATATCACAATTCCAAAGTGGAAATAATAGTAACTTCATCGTCGAAACTTTACAGAAAATTTATTCTCACAGAATACAAAGTAAAATTAACTTCTTCGCGGCACGTTATTCAAAACATTACCATCAGAACTTTTTTTCATCGTCAATTTCAACAGAAACATTACGATCTTTCCACGAATACCTTCACCAATGCTTCCAGCGCACGGATATCCTCGATTTCTCTTGATCGAACAAGGTAGAGCGGCGAGGGAAACGCAATAACGCGGAATTATGATTATCGCGAGGTACGGTGCAGCGCGACTCATTAGTTTTCGATTTATTCCGAAATATTTCGACGCGTTCCTCGATCAATGGCCTCCCTGACGACTCGTCCCATCGATGGTCGTCCGGCTGTCCGTCGATCGGGCACGACAACCACGACAAACGAGAAACGAGCGATTTATCAATTTTCAGAGCAATTGTTCCACTGCATAAAATATCATTCCGCCCAGCGTTCACCCCCCGTTCCCGGCCTGAATGGCCCGCGCGATCGCTCGGGGCTACCAACGGGGATAATAATTATTATTTCACGCGGTTAACGAATGAATTGTGTCACGAGCAGCGCGCGAGCCAGCGAGCCGAAAGAGAAAAGGGTGGGTTCACGGTGCATCGGAAACAAAGACAGGTAGAAAGAGAAAGAGAGAGGAGGGGATGCGACGGCATCGGCCATCTCGTAATTACCGTGGAACGCGAAATTCGGCGATCTTGATTGGCGTGCGTCGCGTCGCGAAAAACCACTGCTCGACCGGCTCAAGCAGTTACGTCATGTCCCGTCTATTTGAACAATGCCAGGCGTGCTTCATAGATATATCGTGTCCGAGGGGGTTGTTTTATAAAACGCGGCCACGATCGCGCGGTAGGTGACTTCGATGGACAGAAGTGATGGAACGAGATGGAGTGAGCTATTGGTTTTTCTGTCTGACCCTGTTACCGAGTTTTGGGGTTCATTATGTGGTGTTTGGTGATTGGTTTGGAGTTGAGTTTCATTGGGAGGGGGAGGTGTGGAATTTCTGTTGGGACACATTTGTGGGGTTGTGGAAATCGTGATTAACGATTGTACCACGGTGGTTGGTTAAATGTTCGTTTAAGTCGATGCTAAGTGAAAACGTTAAAAGTTTGAAATTTAAAAATTTTGAACTAATAATTTATTGTAATAATTCAATTCGTTACTTTTGAAATTTATGAAAGAAAAGCTTGAGTGCCTTTTAACCCCTTGGCTTACGATTTCTTCAATCTTCGTATATATTAGCGATAGTTATTCGCGTCTTTGACACTCTGTCAAACGCAAAGTATCGAAATATTACACGTATTTTGTGTTTACTAATTTTCAATATTGTAAATTTTAATTATAGTTAAAGCTAAAATTGAACTTTATCATAAATATTATGCGTTTTTATTGTATTTTATCCAGAATTGGATAAAAGCACCACGAGTGTGACTCGTGGTTATAGGGCATAGGGTTAATTTGAAGATTAAAGGGTTGATTGTAAGGATTTGGATTGCTGCTTTACTTCTAATGCAGTATTTGCAATTGATTTCGAATCAAAATCTTGAGTTCAGACCATTTTTTACAGAAAATAATATGATAGTATCAATTATTGGCAAATCGCACCTATGGCTGTAGAAACTCCGATGCAATCAAGCTAGAGACTTTTTTTTTTATTTTCCTTCTAAGCGTGACGAAAGAAAATGAATCTGTGTGAAAATAATTTATAAATCTTTGCTGCGTCGTAATTTTCCTTTGAACGAATTAATCTGTCAATTAAATATATCGCAGTTATGTTCTTATAACGTCTATAACAGTATTTGCGAAGTACTGTCAGCAGAGGAAATATTTGTCAACGTATATTACTAAAATAGTCATGCAGCGATTGAATAGTGTAATGAAATCAAAACCTTCATTATATCGCTACAATTCACTATATCAAAACGAAATGTTGCTATTTACTCGAGTTCAATTGGCAAATACAGTCACAAACATTCAATGTCAACATCCGATTTTATGTTTACCCCATAGAACATATTCGATGTACATTCGCTAGCTTTTGACACTGCGATCAAGTTTCGTCGTTAATGCAGTCTCCATTTTGTGCATTACCAATCAAAAAAATAAATGCAATTTATGAACAGCCTAGAACACAGTTTAAAAGTAAAAAAAATAAATTTCTCCAACTACAAAACTCCGAAATGAAATTACCGTTCGCTTCGATCGTATTACAACCTGTGGAATATATTATAGTCCAAATCTTTGATCTACCGTAGCAAATTAAATTAATACCAGCAATTTATCAACATGTTATCATTGAATAAAAATATACTAAATACACTTGTCGATTAATTACCAATTAATTAATATTACACTCAAAATCTTCCCGAGCAATTGATATTTAGAACTATTTATAGTATCTTTATTTAAAAAATTTTTTACTTTCTTAACCCTCTATAGCCCGAATTTTGTCTGTTTGTCAGAGAAAAAATTCCGATCGATTACAGTTCTTCACTTTAGTGGAAAACTTTTAAAATAATAATTGCTATAGATGGATAACTACAGTAATATAGTAACAAAATTTACTAGTACAGTGATAGTTAAATAAAATAAATTTTTTAAATTATAGATACATTAGTTTGTAACTTTTAAGTCACACAAAGCCATAGAGGATTAATTACATTCTAACAAATTTAACCCTCCTATTTTGTTCGGGCCTATGTGACCCAACCATGTTTTTAGATTTATATAATCTTTTTTATCTTTCATTTTATTACTCTCAGATTTCTAACGTTTGCGTACATATTTCAGAATATTTCAATCAATTTCTCTATTACGTTTATCAAAAAATGCATACAATCATAATTGTCATACAAATTAGTTTATGTTTTTACGAACACAATAGAAGGGTTAACCATTTATCACCCATTCTTTCCAACGAAACATCGATGCAAATCGACCACCACCTGCCCCGTACCCAACAACTCGTCAGCTTCCTAAAGATCCAAGACCACCATAAAAAGCAGCACACGCTAGTGCTCCAATCGGATCATAATTCCAGATTTACAGTTCGTTGGCCCCCCCGAACCACGCGCCCAGGTCGATGCCAGTCGGATAAAATCCAATATTTAACGATCGCCGGACGAACACCCGTGATTCCGTGTACCGATCAATCAAGATTAAAACCTCTAATGAAAAAGCCCTCGGACGTCCGAAAGTCGAAGTAACCGGGGTCCAAAAAAGAAAGCGTCCCAGTGGAGTACCAGGTAAATGGTTGTCGAGCAACAAGATAGGAAAGGGTCGAGACGGTGGCTCGGGTCCGGTATCGGGCCCTTTGAGCGTGTGTGGCCCGTGGACCCCCCGTCGGGCGCCCCATGGCTCCACGTGAAACAAGAATGACAACAAACCTAGAAACAAGCACGGCTCGCGTCCCCCAGGGGCTGTTACGAAAGTTGAAAATATGTGTTTCAGCTTTAATAGCCAAAGGTCGCGACCCAGCCTCCGCTCCTCTATCGTCCCGAGCGTTAATACGAGCGATAAGTTGAGAGCTGTGCAAGAACGGGATAAAAGGGCAGGTCGGACACGTGCCTCGGGGCGAAGATGATTTACATACTCGTATGAGAGATGCACCTGGCCTGGAAGATTTTTACGCCGCGGATCGAGGAACTTGAAATCCTCGGGCGAGGCGATGGCTCGGTTCTCTCGTAAACTGTGACTGTGTGTGTGTGTAGTTCGTGCTCTCCGCCAGATATCGGGCAATAAACTGGGATTCTAAAGTGTCCTCGGTGATGTCTTTATTGTTCGAGATAAAATTGGGAAAATTTATTGTTCAAGGTTAATCGTACACGATTCAGGCTATTTGGTTGATTGAGGAATAGATCGAGGACTTTCAAGTGTCGTCGAAGATATTTCTGTCTCTTGAAGATTCGAAGGTTTGATGTTTATGATCGATTAACGTCGATTGATTGACTCTTAAGTGGTGAGGTGGAGCTTGACATATTCCGATTGTATTTTACTTAACCACTTGCGCGTACCAAAACAATACTCTAATTTCGTTTGTTAACACGTTGACTGCCGCGCGCATTTTACGTGGTTTGCCAATGGCGCCAACGTTAATTTCTTATTACGCGGTGTATATTACGTTGAAAAAAATAATATGTATATTTTCCTTGTATTGATAAAATTATATTTACATTGTGGCGGTCCTCCTACGCTCCAGCACCAGAAGGACCTACAAGACCGACTTTCCCGCAAGTCCTCGGAAACAGTACGATTAGTACTTATACCGATCCTTCTCCTAACTTCAATATCCCCGCGTCTAAGGCACGGGCCTGCTAGGATGCCTTATCGACGAGTCCACTAGCAGGCCCCGGACGAAACGCTTCCTATACTTTTCCTTCCATCTTTCTCTCGCCACCAAAACATGCTCCGTATGACATTAATTTCTTCAAACCATTATAGTAACAGTGATATTATTTTAAAATTTATCAGTAGCAATATTTACTCTAATTATGTATTTTACTATTGGTCGCGTCGCCGGTCGCCGGTGGTTCCCATGGCGCTGTAGCCAAGTCGAGTGACGGTCACCGGTGGCCCCCATGGCAGTCAACGTGTTAATCATCTTGTGCATTATGGTGTATTTAACCCTCTATAGCCCGAATTTTGTCTACTTATTGGAGAAAAAATTACGATTGATTACATTTTTTCACTTTGATTTGAAAATGTTTTAACTAATAATTACTGTAGATGGATCGTGATATCATCTTGTGCATTATGGTGTATTTAACCCTCTATAGCCCGAATTTTGTCTGCTTATTGGAGAAAAAATTACGATTGATCACAGTTTTTCACTTTGATTTGAAAATGTTTTAACTACTAATTACTGTAGATGGATCGTGGTGTCGCTACAGCAACACAGAAATCAAATTTAATAGTGCAGTGATAACTAAAGAAAATTAATTTTGAAAAATATAGATACATCAGTTTGTAACTTTTAAGTCACACGGTCCCATAGAGGGTTAATTGTACTTCGTCAAACGATCACGGTCGACGTGCCCCGCGCACGTTATTTTTATTTCCGCAACAACTACCTACCGACGTGTACAACACGTCATTCGCGACTTTGAAACATAAACGTCTCGACGTGCGTGGCACGTCTTTCCGGGGCAAATGGTCAATCGTTAAATTTTTAAGTGTTTTTATGGAAAAAGGAAGGGTGTGTTAATACAAGTAGTATCAACAGAATTTTAATTGCAAGAAAACGTAGAAATGAACAGGCATCTCTTTGAAAGTTTTACGGTGCTCCTCAGACTTTGCCTCAGCAGTTAAGGATTAACCCTGGTACGGTCGTTGGGTAATTCTTGACCAAACCGAGTTTTTCTTTGGTTAAAAAATCTCCTAACTCGTAGAAAAATGTAGGAAAGTTATCGTCGATATGCAAATATCCTTTCTACAGTTCTATGTTAGACACACGTTTTTATAAGAATTAGGAATTTTTTTAATCAAATGAGAGCTCGCTTGTGACGAAAAGGATTTGCGGACCGTAGCAGGGTTAAAGATGATTAAATAATATTTTATGTTGGTCGTAGAGAATTCGTGAGAATATTATTTAAAAAAGATAGCAAAGTGTTAAAAGCAAATCCTTGTATCGGAGATTTAGTTTGTCTTCGAGTAAAGTCTTTAAATGCTTGCCGAGTTGTAGATAATTTTGAAGGACGTTTCTCAGTTTCTAGGTGTGGTATATCTAATCCGTTCTCCTGCGCCATTATTGTATTTTCGGATAACGTGCCTTCGGGTAATCGACATCTCCATTAATCGTCTCCCGAATAATCGACACTTTTCTGGATCCTGCGAGGCTTCTGTTTTTATTTTCTCATGCTGAAGCTGACGAGGCGAAAGCGAGGCCGAAAAAAGTTTCGAGAAAGGAGATCCATTAGTCGCTAGACAAAAAGGAGGCTGTTCGAAAGGGAAAAAAAAAAAAATGTAAAGAAGGAGTCGAATGAAGAGAATTAATAGTTATTTGGTAAAGACTATTTGTTTTTCACTAACACGTGTACTTTATGGTAAAATCAGAAGTAAAAAAAAAAAAACAAAAAAATAAAGTTATTCGTCTACTGATTGTAAGATTAGTCCGAATTAGAATAAAATACTGGTAGTTTAAGATAATTTCCTCTTTTGGGACCTTTATTCTTTGTATAAAATTGGAACTTTGTATTTGAAGCTACAGAGTTCTCTATGTATTACACCATATGAAAATCTCATAAGCCCTGAAAATTATTGCAACGAATATTCCTGCTTGTTCCTGATATTATCGTTACAATTTTACTCTTAATATTGCTTCAATTTTTATTTCTTTTTTTTTTTTTATTCATATGCAATATAACTCATTCGTCAGAACTGCTTAATCGTGCAATTAATTATTAACAGATGTGACTAATTTAAACGCCTATACTTATTCCTATCTCAATTTATATTTTCCTTAATCACGAACTGTTTAGCTAATTTTATTTCCTTCGAATAATTGAATATATAAAAACGAGATCAAGGTAATAATTAGAACTTGTATGAGAAAAACAAGGTAAAACATACAATAAGAAGAAATCAGAAGAGACTTTTGATGCACACATTTTATGTAGAAAAAGGTCCGAATTAACTCTCTATAGTCCGAATTTTGTCTGCTTATTGGAGAAAAAATTACGATTGATTACAGTTTTTCACTTTGATTTGAAAATGTTTTAATAATAATCACTGTAGATAGATGGTGGCGTGTACAGTATTACAGTAATACAGTATTCAAATTTAATAGTGCAGTGATAACTGAACAAAATTAATTTTTTAAAATCTAGATACATCAGTTTGTAACTTTTAAGTCACACGGTCCCAGAGAGGGTTAAGGAACATTAAATATCTAATTTATGATTCCTTGTGCCAATAGAAGCAAATGTATTCGTCTAAACTGGACACATTCTTTCCTGGTCGACTGTCATCTAACACGGTTAACATAATGTCTCCTAATGATGTAACGAATACAAAAGCACCATGAAACCCTACGCCGCCAAGGCAAGCTCTGTGATTTATACCCAATTACTGACGAATTCATCCTGAACGCGGGGGAAAAACGTGAATCCCGGAGAAAAGCCGTGGGATTAACGACCAATCAGTTTCGTTCTTCTAGCCAGCCTACCGTGAACCAATAGGAAGAGAATTCGTTCGAATCTTTGGGTGTATCAGGCAAGAGTTAGAAGAGCAAGAGCTGAAATTCAAGGGCTAAATCGAGTCGGTATGTTACTGTAAGCTCGCTTAATTGAAGACTATTTTGTCGAATCTTGAAAAAGGCAATCGAGTCTTACTAAATTTCCGATAGATAACAGTGATATATAGGTGCACATCCGACGTTAACAAAATTAATTGAAATATTATGCTTGTAGAAATTTTGGAATAAAATTTGAAAAAAGTAATCGTGTGAAATAAATTAGCGCGATTAATAACGGCGATCAATTTTAATATCAATGATACACGATATTAATCCATGTTTTATTTATATATAACTATGTATAGGGATTTTTTTTTCTTTTTTTTTCATGTACTATTTTGTACTATAATGTACTACTTTTCATGTTTACTATTTGTATATGATAGTATACAAATTAAATAAATATAAATATTAATTTTTAATGAAACAACGAACTCTAAGTGTAAAAATATTAAGGTATATTTATACCAATAGTAAAATACATAATTAGAGTAAATATCGATACTGATAAATTTTCAAATAATACCACTTTACTATAATGGTTTGAAGAAATTAATGCCGTACAGAACATGCAAAAATAATTTTATTAGTACAAGGAAAATGTGGATATTATTTTGTTCAACATAATGTACATCGCATAATAAGAAATTCATGTTGGCGCCATGGGCAAACTACCTAAAATGCGCGTGGCAGTCAACCTGTTAATGTGATTTAATATAATCTATTATTGAATTATAAGGTATTATTTTTTAAAATTGATACTGTCAATTCTGAGAAACCAACCACGTCTAAACGGAAATTTCAGCGTCGGTCCGCAGGGACCGGCGTGGCGCTTAACGCGTTAACAGCAAAACAGTTAGAAAATAGACAATTATTTTTATCCGAAGATATGACTATTTTATTTTTCGGAAAGAGACGAAAGAGTACCGAAGTAGGTGACATAAAGAGCGTAAAAATTGAAAGATAAAGGGAAGCCACACTCGATGGCGTCTTTGAATATTAACGTCAGAGGGACGTTATTTCGGTACGCTTGACTTGCTTCGAAGACACAATTCAAAGTGCCTTTCCCGTTTTCCAGTGTGGTTCCCCATCGAGGATCAAGCTACTTTGCCGACAAGGTTGCATACGATACACTGTACTCTGCGATACACGCGAAGATCAACTCGCCGCGGTCTACCGCGCGCGCGTATGCCAATGCACACTGACGTCAAAATGTCACGCTACTTTATCTCTTGTGCCGCGTGACACACGATTTCTTAAGAAATATTTATTATCGTATGGTGAGATGAACATTTTAGAGTTTAATAAGCTAGAAGTAAGACGCTATACCGATCTGATGCAGACTATAATTCCATTTACGACGAAATCAAAAGCACAATTCTCCAGAGTATAAACGTCGTATAACATTACTTATCATTTCTATGACACAGAGCCATTTAGAAAATTTGTAATCGTCGTTCGATACGATTTTCAAAATGAATTCGAAATCTTCAATTGATTCGTTGTACCAAAAAAATGTAACTGTTATATTTTCGCGGGTAAACACCGATAACGATGCGCACCGTCGCTGAGCTTTTTTCTCCGATTAGTTTCCCCAGCAGCGCGGAACCTGTAATATTCGACGATGCGATCATACGAGACCATAGAAACAGTCGTCGTAGTTATTCCTTTAACACGTTCAACCCGGCGCATTTTTTCGAAGTCCGTATGGTCAGCGGGCTCGAGATTATCAGATGTTTATTCGTCTGGCGGCGCTTGTTTGTTTCATTATTTTCTCTGTTGTCAGTGGCTCGAGTCTGAAGCCTACTTGCATCTAATTGTTATAAATTACTTATAAAACTTTATTTACAAATTGTGAAATATATATGTAAGTAAAATACTTTTATTTTTTTAAGGTTAGACATTCTATAATTTCTGTTTTTCAATAATTTATTATCGACCCTTAGTATTATGGAGTCAAACGATGATTTTGAGTTCCTGCGAAATTGACGCAGAAAAAAACCTAGAATCTTATATTCATCGGACTCGGAATTTTTCTTTTCCATTGTATAATATCGTCTAGTCTCTTCCGAGTTGTTCAATTTAAAGTATGCTTTTTCAAATAAAATTAGAAATATATGGGAACTACCGATGGTCCACGCCGTCAGACAGAGCAAACTAGGTGTGGACAATCGGTGGTTCGCGCCGCCTGACGGAGCAAACTAGGTGTGGACCATCGATGGTCCACGCCGCCAGATGAAAGCAATGCCTGCGAACCACCGGTGGTTCACGCCGGGTTGAACGTGTTAATAAAATTGGCATCAACGAACCAAAAATGATATCTATTCTACGCACACCACGGTAATATGGAAACAAAATTAACTTCTGAACTTAAAAGGTTATTTCGTAACTTTGTACATTTATTAACGAGGAAAGACGGTCGATCAATAAAGTTAAGGAAGGTAGTATCAAATTAATGCACAAGAGCAACCCAAATACCAGTGCAAAGACTATTGCGAATAATGGTGCTCGCTGAAGGCAACACTTCAACTATCTCGTCGCTAGGTCAAGTGTACCTATTCTTTCATATTTGATGAATGCTAGTCGGACGAAAGCCACCGTTGTCTCTCAAGAATTAAACATATCAAACCAAAGCCTCCGATACGAAACAATACAAAAAATTACTTTTTAACCACTTTACGACCGATTCTTCGCGGCTGCCTCAAAAGATCCTGCCGCTTTAGGAAGAACACTTAACGCTTCCTTAACCACGTAATCGTGCTCTTTTTCACCTCGAAGATCCCTTCGTAATAGTTCCTTGAACCCGCTGAAAATTAATATCGACGACCGTGAATTGAAAGCGCGAAGATGAACAGACGATCCCCCGGAAACGAGCAGACGATAGTATGTACTTTCTTGTCGCGAACGAAAAAACTGCCAAGTATGACCTCATCTACTCAGCTTACACTCGTTAGGCGGAACTAAATTTTTCAGAGTAGCCGCGGTGAATAGCACACCGTTCCCCTTCTTTCTTTTTCTTCTTCTTCTTCTTTTTTTTTTATCCCCGGTCTCTACGGAAATTGGAAGGAAGAGGCATGGCTATAGGGTTGTTCAAAGAGAAACATCTTACATGCATAGTGCATGCGAACCTTCAAGCGTTCTCCTAGCTTCTTGTTTCTAGCATCGAATAGACCGAGTCGTTAGATCCGGTTCGTTGAAACGTTCTTACGTCTTTCGATTGCCTGACTCGATGTTGAAACGATAAGCGGAGAAATTTCGTACGTGCCCTGTTGCGGCAACTTGTGAATAAATATAGATATTGTTGATGAACAAATTGGATTTATATTTGAAAAAATATACCAGGCAGTTTGGAGTGATTTTAAACGCACTCGGAATATTTTTTTTTTTCTCAACCTGGAAAGTTTAATAAAATTTTAACACCACGCACTCGATAGCATACAAAATATTGGACTTTAGGCATGGAATTTAATCAAACCCAGCTTTCAAGCTTCATTTTTGAATCTGATATCTACGAAGTTAACGTTCCGGTGTTCGTGACTAATTAGAGCGAACGAGAATGCTTTTAATCAGAAGTTGGAGTTTGCAAAATTTTTCCTCGTCATATTTCATTACTACCATCAAGTTTATTTTTATTGAACATACATCACGCGCTTATGGAATAACATGAAACTATGATTTTTGGTTAAATACATCTAGCTATCGCTGTTCACAATCATCCACTTCGCAAATCATTTCCATTTTCTGGAATAATTAATACAAATCGCTAAAATTATAAACATTACACAAACCTGAATGGAATTAAATAATATTTGAAACAACTTTACCATTTTTCACGCGTATCAACAAGGAACTTAACATCACTTTCAGCAAACCCAGCCCGTAAGAAAGGAACCGAATCACATTGTTTTAAACCGAATATTACAAGACGACGTGCACTTCCCTTTTACCGCGAGACCCTAAAAGCCGTCGTACACTTTTCCCAAACCCTATCGTCGATACACGGTCCTCGTTCCCGTATTTTTGCGGGGGCAGCCGCGTTTCGTTGGGCTATTAAGAAAACGTTGAGCAGAAGATGGGATGCTCGCGAAACTGCATCGTATAATAATTTCCGAGGGAGTTGCGAGGGTGGCGAAGTGCACGTACACGAGGGAACGAGTATAGTTCGCAGCAGTAACCTCGGAAGTAACCCCTTTAAAAGTAACTGTCGCAACACCTGGTGCAGGCCAGCGCATCAGTCGACCCTCTTCGCAATTTCTTCCCCCTAACCGAGGGGGTGAAAACATCAGGCCGCAACGTCGAGAGTCTTCGAGACGATCACGGGTCACAGACTGAATCATTTTAACTATTCGATTAAGGGAAATGCTCGATAAGCAGCGGCCCTGGAAAAGTCAGACCAGCCAGCCAACCACCCTCTCACAGTTCTGGCGAAGATGAAAATATTGAATGAAGAGAGGAAACAAGTTCGAGACTCTGACGATCTTCCGAGGGGCAATTTTCTACGATGGAAGTGGCTCTCGCTGGGGGGGGTGACTGGAAAATTTATCGACTGCCTACAGACGAATCGAAATCGTTTTTTATAACGCTCATAAAGTTACGCGTGGCAAGCAGAGTTCGTGGATAAACAGGGACGAAAGTGGCGCGCGTGAAATTTTATGTAGCGATGGTACGGCATGGCTACGAGTCGGAAAATTATTTAATTTTGCTGGAACGGCAGGACGAAAGATGTAAATAACGTTTGGACGTGTCGGAGGTTGTGCTCAGTTTCTTTCTTCTTCTTTTTTTTTTTTTTTTTTTTTAACGACGTGACGATAAAGCGGTAGGTATTGGAGGAAAATATAGTCGGAGATGTTTGATCGCTAGCTCGGTTACGACCAACAAGGTGCCATGTTACGAGCGCGTTACGAGCGACTTTACGAAGGTTCGATCCCGTTTTTTGTGTGACGTTATTGAATGGTTGTAGGACTAGGTAATAATAAAATGTATCATAGTGATGCGATTGTGGATGTAAGTCGTTCATGGAGGGATGATTCAGCATAGTAAATCAGTTACGCGGACATGTTTTTATCGCGAGTTAACCGGCACGATACTTGAGTTCTGAACTTCCTTTACTTGGAATTTTTCGTTTCTTCAATCAGATATTGGTGGAGTGTGCCAGGTAACGGATTTTCGAACCTTGCTATGAATATTGAACGCTGAATTTTAAAATAGGTAATAATCTTTTTAAAAGTTATCGCGACTCGTGTAATAAATTATCAATGAAACCGATAATTGGGACAATGTACATAATTGAAGTAACACATTATAACAAATTCTCTAACAAGGAGAGCACATGAAGTGTAACTCTTTACTGTTAATGAAACATTGCAGGTTGATAATGAATCGAAAGATGTACACCTATATTAAAAATTAGGTGTAGATACACAGTAGTTTATGAGATATTTAACAATAAAAATCGAGTTAACACGCTAGCACGGTGAAAGTCATTAAAATATACACACGACTCAAGAAGGTTTTTAAAATACCAGCAATGGTAGCCTGCAAAGCGAAGGTTGATGGTTAGAATTCATCATTGGTTAAACTTTTTGTTTTCTGTCTGATTTATTTTAATTCTATTCCTGTGTTATATTTTTTTAGTAATCTTATTTAGTACATCGGAACATGTAAACTGTAGCGAGCGAAGGCCCTCGAGTGGAAATCATTTTCACTAACAAATATCGTGGGTGAGACCACTCGAGTATATCTTTCCGATTCTTTATCGACCTCCAAAGTTGCATTAACCCTCTGTGGGACCGTGTGACTTAAAAGTTACAAACTGATGTATCTATATTTTTCAAAATTAATTTTATTTAGTTATCACTGCACTATTAAATTTGATTACCGTATTGCTGTAGCGACACCACGATCCATCTACAGTAATTATTAGTTAAAACATTTTCAAATCAAAGTAAAAAACTGTGATCGATCGTAATTTTTTCTCCAACAAGCAGACAAAATTCGGGCTATAGAGGGTTAAAATCAGACAGTCGCGCTTCACGCATTCCCCTTCTAAGCGTACGTAAATTTTTGTGACCGACTGTGTGACTCTCGATTCACATGTCGTTACAGACGCTCAAAGGGCGATCCCTCGTCTCGTTCAAGATCGAAAGATCTCGTTCACTATTCGCGAGCGAACACGACGCTTAAGAAACATTTTTACCTACGCTCGAGCTGCCGGCCCGCTTGAAGACTTCATTACCCTGAGCGGGCGCGATTAATTTTCACGGTCGCTCCACTTAAGCGATCGTAAACGAGACTGACGAGTGTGCACGGGACAAAAAGGACGTTGAAAAAAATCCAACGCGCCCCGAAAGAGGTGCCGGCGAGACGTGGAAAAAAGAGCAAGCCAAGGAGGAGTTGGAAAGGAGAGGAGAAAAGCAGAAAAAAGAGAGAAGTCGGATCGAGACGCAAGTATAATGCTAGCGACTCGCTTCAGCTAGCTCGTGCCCGCCACGTTTACTATTTTATGTCAACTCTGTGTATACGATATTCGAAGCAGCGTTTGATTCAACGTGCTACCTGTTCGGCTTCGACACTTCGTGCCACGACATGCGTGTGTTTCAAGTTGCTACGCGTTTATCATTAATAAGATTTAAGTTCTCCCTGTTCTTCTTTTTTTTTTTTTTTGACAACGGTAAATTCAGGATCAACATTCTTGTTGTTCATTGATTGTTCATTATTATTTATAATTATTGAATTGGTTGGTAGTGAGTTTTGTTGAGTCCATTTGATGATATTTGAGTCTTTAGGGTGTGAGATTTTTTCTCTGGAAATAGAATTTTAAGATTTTAGGTATAGTTGAAATCTATTTAAATATTATGTATAGATTTGATAATATTTGAGACTTTAGGGCGTAAGATTTTTTATTTCCAAATAGAATTTTAAGATTTTAGATATAATTGAAATCTACTTAAATATTATATATGAATTTGATAATATTTGAGACTTCAAGACGTGAGATTTTTTCTTTGGAAATGGAATTTTAAGATTTTAGGTATAGTTGAAATCTACTTAAATATTATATACAAATTTGATAATATTTGAGGCTTTAGGGCGTGAGATTTTTTCTTTGGAAATAGAATTTTAAGATTTTAGGTATAGTTGAAATCTGTTTAAATATTATATACAAATTTGATAATATTTGAGGCTTTAGGGCGTGACATTTTTTCTTTGGAAAGAGAATTTTAAGATTTTAGATATAATTGAAATCTATTTAAATATTATATATAAATTTAATAATATTTGAGAATTCAAGGCGTGAGATTTTTTCTTTGGAAATAGAATTTTAAGATTTTAGATATAATTGAAATCTATTTAAATATTATGTATAAATTTGATGATATTTCAAACTTTAGGGTGTGAGATATTTTTTTGGAAATAAAATTTTAAGATATTAAATATAGGTGAAATGTATTTAAATAATAGGTAATCTTTTTTTTATTAATTTATTGTTATAGCTACAACAGTTCCACACAGGGTCTACCAGTAATTTTGAGGAAGAACAAAGGATCTGACACGTCTAGGGAGGACACCCTTGTGTGTTTCCTTATTTTCTTTTTTACAAAATTTGTTACTCTATACATCTTTGACTAAATCATGTGGTTCTGTTCTTTTTAGTCAGACAGTTTGTCTTCAGATTCGTTTAATTTTGGTGTAAATATTCGAGTTCGCAGCCAACGATTAAGAATACAATTACATACCAAATTACAAATTTCATTTGCCACAGTCCACCTATTGCAAGTTTAACTTAGAATTGTCCGATTACACAAACCGCACATGAAACAAGACGCAATGTGATTACAAGTTATACATACCACGAATAACTACATTGGAGCAGTCTAGGCAACAAAGAGGCATTAACTGAGTGAACTTCTGTGCAGATTGAACCTCCAGTTAGGCATAAATAAGGTATAAAACTTGCTTATAATATTTTATTTCAACATTCCTTTGAGCATTTCGTTTTCAATCTTTCTTAAACCATTTGGTCAACTGTTTGTGTCTTTAATACCTTCCAAACTGTTATAATTAAAATTAATTTAAGTACAATTTAAATAACGTATTGCCCCTTTTTCTCAGCAACATTCTAGCCTCCTTTCTCGAAGAACTTTTCATTCTTCTCAATAAAAAATTTAGCTAAGCGGGCTCAACGATCCCCCAAATTTTTTAATTTCTTTCCATTAACGACTTAAAAGGATGAAACTCTAACAAAACCTAATCGAGTAAACACAGTGGATAAGACAATAGTGCTGTTCTTCCGAAAGGCTCATATCAACACTGTTGGAATCCTCGGATGTAGCTCCAACACTTTGTTCGTGACACAAGAATATCTACTGTCGACGTCCGCAAAGGATGGTACAAAAAGCTCTGCTCTATTGGCGCGTATCGCCTTATAACCGAAAAATCCGCGTAGAGAGGGTAGTGGTGGCCCTTACTTTTGGGGTTGAGTCACACGGACTTTTACCTTGTTTTTGAGTTCGGAATGACTAACGACAGAATCTTAGTTATCTGTTTAACATGATTCGGCGTAGGTTGGTTGTATACGTAGGTTGGTCATCCAACAATACTAAAACTACCGACGATTAACGCGTTAAGCGCCACGCCGGTCCCCGCGGACCGATGCTGAAAATTTCGTTTAGGCGTCGTTGGTTTTCGAAGACTGACACTATCAATTTCCAAAAATAATACCTTATAATTCATTAACGAGTCCCATCAAATCGCATTAAACAAAGTTACCATTTTCCTTTGCAGGCCTTTACAATTTTTTTCTCAAATTCTTAACTATTTTGCGATCAAATGAATTTGAATTATCACAGCGCACAGTCCAAAGGAAAGTCGACCAAAATCGGCGCAGCGTTTAACGTGTTAAAGTATTTGTATCCCAAGAAACAAGAATGTTAGATATTCTAAATAACACATAACACAAGGGAAACAGATCTTTATCGATATTTTTTAAAGAAAATCACGAAAAATCTCCCAACCGAATAGCTATTGAACACTCTGGAAATATTATATCACGAAAGAGACCAAGAATCTGGTGTCGTTCCGGGCTAATGAGAGGAGCACCACCTTTGGTCCACGAAATACGAAACTTTTTCACTCGTAATCGGATTATTCGTAGCGGGCGGACGCGATCTAATCTTCACCAGGCGAGGCTCGTGTTTCGTTTGACGTATGCGACTCGTAAATTTCGTTGATTCGGCATTAAAAGTCAATATATCGTTACGCCTCCTGTGATAACTGCTCGTAAAGGGATAACGATAAATGTCACCAAATACCGCGGCTTTTCGTGGCTTTTACGATCCAGCTCGGGTGGTGGTTGCTCGTTCATCTTGTTACTCGTCCGCTTATTAAATGATTTATTCAGTTCAAGATACGCTCGTTCGATGCGAACAGTATCGACCGGTTCGAGCGATTTCTGAACGACGTTAGGAGATGGTTACACGTTTTCAGAAGACCCTCAATAATGCACTCCGCTGTGAGTACGCGCGCGTATTTATGTAGTTCGAAAGCAACGTAAGATGTCACGTAATCCCCGGTGCAATTCCCTCTGCTCGTGGTTTTACGAACGCGAACGCTCGTATAACAAGGTAGGATTACCAAATGACCAGCCTTGAATCAGTGTTTACCGGCTGAAATGCGTGACAGGTTGGCGTGTACGGTATTTAACGGGGCCACGAAAATTCCATTTCCCGCTGCTGCATTTCCGCTTAAGACATAATAAACGTGCCAGAAATTGTGACACGAATTCTAGACTCGTTGCACGTTCAACCACTCCGGTGTCTCGCTTTATTCGTTAACGTTCGGTTTCAGGGAAAGCCGATAGAGGTGCTCGCAATTTAGTGATTCCGTTTTAAAATATGCTGTTTGTTGGTGTTAAAAATAAGCGTTATTATACAGGGCGAGTTTGTTGACGTGACGACCTCAAATAACTTTTCAGGTATTCGTTTTACCAAAAAATGTTTTATACGAAAGTTGCATGGTACCTTGTATTTCCTAATTTGTTTATTGAGATATTAGGGTCACCTAATCTTAGTATCACCTTATATCTCGATATCACATTCTTAATATCTCAATATCACATTCAGTTTTTTAAATGGAACGTGTAATTTTGTTTCCCGGATTCTGGTAGACCATCAAATTCTGCGTAAAAAAGTATTATACAACTTGGTACTTGCGATGAATAGTTACTGAGATATCTTCAAATAAATAGTCTGTTCGGGAGTACGCTTATTCAACGTGATTCGGATGTATAGTATAGTATACATATATTTTTAATGTTTTAAAAATAGTCGCGTATACTGTTGCGGTCGCTTTCCTTGCAAGGGTCAGGTATTGGTTTATGGTACTCGGTGAGTGTCTGGCTTTTTCTTTGCCTTTTCGTCAGTTCGATTTAGTCCTTCAAGCTAAGAACACGATTCCAGGTCATTTTTGTAACACATCATCAGTAGATATTAATAAATATACTTAGTTAAAACTCTGTTGAATTTATTTTACAAATAAATATTCAACAGTTAGGTTTTTATTGTGCGGAATCATTTGTGTGTTTCTTTTGTACATGTTGGATAAGTGGAAAGTAATAAGAAGGCGAAAATGAAACTAAACGGCAAGAGGTACGGTTTTAGTAAAGGATTGTTTAATTTCTGAGACCGTGTATATACGCCCTTCGTAACGAAAGGGTTAAAAAATTAATATCTTATAATTCATTAATGAGATTTATTAAAATATTTTGAACAAAGATACTACGGTCTTTTGCTGGCTTTGAGCATTTTCTTCTTCAATTTTTCGCTATTTATCAGCCAGATATTTTTGTATCCGGATCGTAGCACACAGTCTAATGAAGGAACGATTAAAATCGGTGTAGCGCTTAACGAATTAAAGAGCTATATCTTACATATATTAGTTCTGTAGTAGTTCTGCATTCATGTGTAAGAAAGGGTAAGTTAGGTAATAGTGACTGGTTGTGAGCAACGTTATCAAAAGACAATGGTTCCCGACATGATTTCAAGCAATTTTTTTTCTCTACAAGAATGTCAAATTTGACTTTGTTAACGAGTTATTAACGAAAAAGACTGAGCAATCACAGAGCGAGTAAGACGGCTGGCCGGCAGCGAAAGCGTTGGCTCCGTGCCGTGCGTGTACCTCAACGAGCAACTCGAAATGAATCGAAGCAAGTGTTGACGAATGTTGAAACTTCATTTATTTGTTCTGCACGAATAACAATTAATTGCTTTATTCGATGTAACTTTTGTTCAACACTCGCCAGAAATTGCTTCGATACATTCTGAGTTGCTCGTTGAGATACAAGCGCGACGCAGAGTCAACGCTCCCGATGGCGGCCAGTTACCTTACTCGCTCTGTGATTGGATAGCGTTTTTCGTTAATAACTCGTTAACGAAGTCAAATTTTACATTTTAGTAAAGGAAAATGTTGTTTGAAATCATCTCCGGAATTATTCTTTGAAGAGACTTGCAGAACTTTTGGAGCACTCTGTATATTTCGCTATTACGTGAGTGTTGATGTCGAAAGTCAACCATCAACACCATTCGTAAACGCTTTTCCATTTTTTCCCGGATGGTTCTTAAGTTCGAGGACTATCGTCTATTTGAGAAGAAGAAATGGCGTCGAGAGTCACAAATATCATACCAGAGTCTCGGTTCTTGGTCAAAGATCGTTCTAACGCAATGGAAAGGGATAATGGTTGCTTACACATGTTATGTTAATAAGCTCTCTTAACACTATAATTACCAATGATTGAAGTATACTTATTTGTACTAAAGAACTCAGAATAAAAGGTATGTGGAAGAAATACAAAACGAAAACGAAATAAATCTTTGTCAATATTTCTAACAGAAAGTTACGAAAAGTTCTCAAAAATGCACCATAATAAATAGATAAAATTTCAATGAAAAATTACGAATTGGTCTGTTTGATCATTTTGATAATTTTGGTGTTAAATAAGCTTCCTTTATTCTTCTTTTATATAAGGTAATCAAATTTATAATCACCATCGGACATGCGTGTTTAAAATTAACAATCATGAATCATTTGCCATGAATTTGATTCGTTAAATGACGCGTGTTCGTGATGAAGCTGAAAAAATTGTTCAACAATTCAGTAAGCGATACGAGCTCCAAACTGCGCCAAAATGGCGCGTAAGACCTAATAACTCCCGGGCAAATTCTCCAAAAGTCAGATTGCGACGTCAGCTCGCGCGCGGCTTAAGTTTGAATCGTTAACCTAAACGTGGGATAGCCTCGTAGAATAACGTGTGCACTTGACAGCTCGTTGAAGCGTCTGACCCTACGAGAACGCTGACAGAACGCCAAGTCAGCACCTTGACTTGATGGACATTAACGCGAAATACGCATATTTCTTCCCAGTCTAGATATAATTACTCGCGATTAGAAACCTGCCTGCCGTTCGTTAATGAATGGGTTGTGATCCTTTAATCCGTATCAGTGACCCATCCATAATGTCAGGCAAACAATGTTGCCTCTACTTAACGCGCATATAAATACGGCGACGTGTGCAATCGATACGTATAATAACGCGAACGAAAGCTTTTATAACTTCATTATGTATACTCATATTTATTTATGGCTCGTCAGATATTAAAAATAAGTTTAATTGTGGGAGATTTTAGTACTTCAATTGCTATTCTGTCTCACCGTTATTCCACTTTTATTTTTTTTTTTAGCATTTATCTTGCATGGGAAAAAACTAAAAGAAGCATAACATTTTGTTAATACAGGATAACAATTTTAGTTGGAAGATCGATAGTTTAAGTTCAATATTTTATAGTAATTTTTACTTCATCTATTTTATTTCTGCTGTCACTATAATAATTTCCTTGACAAAAATAATATCAATTTAAAGAAAAAAAACATAGCAATACGAACATATAACAATAAAAAATTACAGATATAAAAAAAACATACTATAACAAAATAACAGTTAACCAAAAAGCAATACACTTGCACACGCGATTAAAACAGTAATCCGCCAATTAAAAATTCAAAAAGGAGTATTTTAAATATTTGTAGCTGCTTAAAAAAGCATTCTCAATTGTTACCTAAACCCATTGTTCGAGCATAAAAAGTGTCTACAATTTTCTCATCCCTATGAACAACAATATCGCGAAACAAAGTAAAAATCTTTTACCATCCAAGTCTCGAAATTACTGACCGTTAAAATAGTCCGCAAACAATACCTATCTCGAGTCTCCGTACACGGTGCAGTTGCATTTTCTGCATTCTTTTTCATCATTGTCATAGCGCACCTACGCGAGCGCTTATTCTACGAGAATGCTCGCTAACAGCTTCCCTTTCTCGTCGCTGCCCGCCAGTTGTTCGCCGAATACATTCATACGCCTCTTTTGTACCTGTGGGAACGCAACTTTATCGAGGCAAGTGTTTCGTTTCCCGAAGAATTCGTCTGAACAAGGACGACCCGTATCCGCTCAGATGCCGCGTCGATACAGGCCCGCCGTGGGCATCGAATACGTACACCTCGATCGTTCGTATCAGCTGCCGCGTGCTGGACACAGCTGCTCGAGAAATCTCTAAATAAATCTGTAACTCTTTCCGAGAACAACCTTGAAGTCATAATTGTAGCCATGCTTTAAGGAGTGGATTATACATGTGGAACACCTGTACTCTTGCGCCCATATATGGAACCATGCGATATCGTTCTCTGATACTCTGCCTTCTAACAGATCTGGTACACGAAATTATTCTTTTATTTACAGGGAATGTTACGGAGTTTGACGCGCACCGATTTTTATGGAATTTTTATACGATGCAGATCTGGAAAAAAAACTTATTGCGTTTGGAAGGTGAAGATATTTAAAGTTGGAAAGGAAATTTTAATGGAAGAGAAATTAGTAACATTATTCGAGAAGATATTGCAGAAAAGAAATAAAATTACTGGTATAAATGTTTCTTTGATTAACGAGTATAATACACAACAATATTATTTTTAATTAATTCTTATTTTTATTCTTCATTTTATTCTTCTTTTTATTCTTCTTTTTATTCTTTACTTAAATAATAATACCTACAATAAATTGTAACGGATAAATAATTACAGTTCCTGATACTGTTGGTACGATATCAAAAAATATTAGACAGGTATTTCTTTATATAGGCCATTGTTCACTTTGAAGGGATGATATCGGACCTCAAAGAAGGGTGAAAATTTTTTTAACGAATTAATTTTTTTGAAAACTTTTTATACAGTTGGGTTTGTGATTAAAAAATAGACAAATCGCACATTTAAACTTTCTTTCTGTCTGCAATAGTTTACGAGATATACTATCAAATAGATTTTTCATCCCCTGCTTCAAAGTGAAGAATGGTCGATATAAAAAAATTATGTGTGACCTATATCGTATAAAAATTTCATCGAAATCGGCGTGTGTCAACTCCGTAAAATTCCTTGTTAGAAATAGTGGCGACGTATGGAATTATGGTTTAATTCGATGGAAAGTAAATAATTCTTCTAAGCTTGGTGATTAGTATACTGCGGACTTTTATGCATTTATGGAAAATTTAATGGTACAAAATTGCACAAAATGCGTGCAATATAAATAATATTTTTTATAGTATTTTTATAGTAATAGTATTTTATAGTATAGTTTTTTATAGTAATAGTATTTTTTATAGTACCTGATAGGTAAAACAATTTTCTACCGAAATTCTGTTTTTCCTTTTTGTTTTTTGCTATATCAAAAATATGAGTTCGTATAGCAATCTATTGTTTGATGATTAATGAAAATTGGAAAGATATGTAGCGGACACGAAATATATTCGCAAGCACCCGTACTTTTCAATAAGAAAAGCTTTTCATTATTTTCGATAATCTTTGGTTCCATGGTTTTAATAAACAAAAATTTGTATATTGTTTCGAATATTAATTCTTTCTGCATCCAACGAATAATACACACAGAGCAGACAGTAATTATAATCTAAACAAATTCGGGAATTTGTAATTTAAACAACGTTCTTCTATAACGTACATTTCTTTTAAATTATTTAAACTAAATTTATAAATGATTCGTTGTCAGTCAGTATTTTACCTGATTTTCAGGTAAATAATAATACGTTAATTAAGATCGTAGTTCTGTAATAAAGTATAATAAGTACTGAATGAAACAAGTTCTGTTTACTTTTGAATTCGCTTCGAAAAGGCAAACATGCATGCTCTGATCTTCTTTGGAACGCGAGAACCTTATATCTATATGAGTGCCACAGTAAATCACGATCTCTTTCCAGTACATATTACGCTTGTCAGCTGCATCGATATTTATTGACAGGTGTGTCAATAGCATGCAGTGAAAGGCCGAATTTCCTTCTGTCAGTAACGAAGCAAGAAAGAATATCCGAAGATCATTCGAGAAACTATCACGTCAATGATTTGACGTTTGCTTGAGAATTTTACCGGACCTTGCAGCCAATTATCTGCCTCCAAGACAGAAAGTTACGAAACTCCAACTGAATCGAAATTGGTACCCTACTTTTTCTTCCTTTTTTCTTTTTATAATTGAAATCAAGATGAAAACCTGGTTGCGTTGGTACGTTCGTACAAGATTAAATAATAAATTGTCTACGTTAATTGCCAAATATAAAGAATTCTTTGGATTTTATGGAATAATATCATCTGACGCTTCAAAGTCTCTACGTGCCTGAATTTTAGTTTAATCTAATTTAATTTTCAGCAATGAATACATAGTAGGAATTAATTTACGAGTTATTTTATATTTCATCAAGACACGATAAATCCATTTACGATAAATCCAATGATAGAGTACTTTAACCCTTTGCCTTATAACCACGTGTCACACTCGTGGCGCCGATTCTGGATAAAATACAATAAAAAGACACAATATTTATGATAAAGTTCAATTTTAGCTTTAACTGTAATTTAAATTTACAATATTGAAAATTAGCAAATACAAAATACGTGTAATATTTCAATACTTTTGACAGAGTGTCAAAGACGTGAATAACTATTGCTAATATGTATCAAGATTGAAGAAATCCTAAGCCAAGTGGTTAAGATGACATAGTTCAGATGAAAAATAATTTGATATACCAAATTTAGAAAGCTAAAGATCAAACTAGTTGCAGCCAAGAAAACAAAAAATTCAGGTTTCAGTTTCTCGTAATCGATTATCATTAATCCAACCAATTAAAGATTCAGTAAGTTCACAAATCGATCATTCTTTCTGTACACATTTAATTTTTTGGATTACGGGGACCGAGCAGACCTACACAACTTTAAGTATGTTTTAATATAACAACAATCTAATTCATTTTTCAGTGTTACGATTCCGATGATATAATAAAGAATTGCATGAATTTTCAAATAATTACATCAACGTACATTAAAGTATGATTACTTAAAAATTTTATATGATCGCTACGGTTTGCGTAATTCGAGAAACGGTTAATATATATATTTTATTGAAATTCTAGCCTCATCGGTCATAGAATAGACTCGATTTACATTTTGCTTCGTCTCATCTCTCCACAATTACATTCTCGGATCGGTCTTTCCCATCCTTTCATTTAAAACATTTTTTCTTTTTGTCGACCCCTATCCGCACTATATCCTCTTTGGTAAACATTGCTTTTCTTACATATTATTTGTATACTTACTCCTATATTGGTCCTATATATCGCTTATATTCGTTACATTATCCCTTATTACCGCCCAATCGTTATAATCTTATTATTTAAGATATTATATCACAGTCTTGTACATTATCGTTCACACTACATTTATATTTTTTTTGTATTGTCCATTCCTTTTCCCTCTTTTTATCCTTTAATTTCTTATCTAATATTCTAAGCCATTCTATTACCCGCTCATTTATTCTAATCTTTCAAATTTCGGCCAAACATTTCCTTAACACAGATTTATGGACCATTTCTTTCATTTATTGGATCATTTTGATGAGTAAATGAACCGTTTGAGTGTCATGGGTCTTTGTTGTTTCCCAATCGAAAATTGCCAAGCGGCGCAATAGCGCTTGTCTGATTTCGTATCCAAAAGTGCCAAGCGGCGCGATAGCGCTCGTCTTATTCCGCGTCCAAAAATGCCAAGGAGTGCGATTGCATATATTTAATTATTATTATTTTATAGTCCATTCTATATTATTTAGTTCGTTGTATTATTATAGTAATGGTTGTCTATAAGGATAAAAACGTGTACACCTACGGAGTATACTATTACTCCAATTTTATCTTAATTTACCTAAGACTGAACGGTAACCGTAAAGTCACGCATCGACAGAAACCGAGCGTGCTGCGATTGTCCGCTTCGCAGCCTAGACACATAACAGAAGAAGCGCAATATCTTCGCTTGATATTCAAACGGTTAAAATGCAGATATTTTGCAATACAATTAGTTCACTTTACTTCGAGTCGATCGATTTATATCAGTAAAGATTTATTTAGCATATTTATCGCATATCAATCTCAATTTCGAGCTTACAATTTCTGCTCGCACATTTGTTAAACTCAAACACGAAATTAGAACTGCGTCGAATTGACGGGTTCCGTAAATCTAGTGCTAAGAAACAATTAATAATTAAGTTACAATTCTCTTCTTTTCTATCCATCTCCGGACACGGATATTTCTGTATATCCATCTATGATCTTAATCGGAAATGATTAAACGCAACAACCGTAGCATAAACACGCGTGAATATTAAATATGACCGCAATTAATCAATAACCATCCAAAGGCAAGTTTCATATCGCTTGATAATTCCACCTCACACGCAGGAATAATTTTCCAAAAGGTGTAACACCATCAACACGATCGACGGTAAATTGCAACGCGCGTTCCCGTGCAACTTCTGCCCGAGGTTTCCCCATAACACAGTGAAAACTTACGTCAGCGTCATTATATCCACGCGCACGGCTTGCGAGTGCGTTTACGCTACAACTATACGAGAGTTTATGTGCTTTGCGTTATCTTGCGCTCGCCTATTCCTATCTGGCTCGTCTGTGTGCGCAAGACTACTTATCTACTCTGATGTATTGCTCCGGAAACTCGGCACACGAACGCTTTCGCCTGGCCCTCCTTCGCTACCCTCACCCTCCCTTTTCCAACCCCCTTCTGCAACAGCTCTTCCTTCGTCGCCACCGCCGCCGTCCCCGTTCGTTGCGCCTCGTTTTCTAGCGGTTACGAGAGCTACGCCATTGGTATGGAGAAATTCGCGAAACTTCACTTTCGAAAGTTGTGCATCCACAGCACTTTGCGGTTCATCGAGCGCCTCAAGTGAAGATAATTTGCGCCGAATTCGACCGAATTCCACGAGTTAAAATTGCTTCAGCTGCCACTGCGAGGCGGATACATGGGACAGAGTTGTGAAAAATGATTTTGGACGGACAGGAATTAATTCTTGTCGAGAAAATTTTTAGAATAGTTTGCTTTATGAATATGAACGATTAGGGTTTGGTATATACTTATGGATAAAAATGGAAATCGTGAATCTTTTATCGTAGCACGATTTTGAATTTTAATTCAAATTTGGAACTTAGCTCTTATTTGATATTCAAAAGAGCGGCTTTTAATTCTACGGTACTTAATTATTAAGATTAATAGAATAATTTTAACCATCGTCGCTATTTTCAGGATCTACCGAATTAAAAATGAATGATGATAGAATTAGTAGCACTTTATAATGTATAATATAACGCTTTAAAATAAATTTACAATGACGCACCTTTAACGATTTTCGGGGTTTTTCTTTAACGAATACAAATGGAATCGTTGGTTTCTGAAAATTGACACTATCAATTTCAAAAAGTAATACCTTATAATTCATTAACGAGTCCTATTAAATCATACTAACA
>SMSQ01009979.1:0-30473 GCA_019453375.1 Ctenoplectra terminalis | reverse complement strand
ACCACACCCGCAGTTAAAGAGTTAAAAAGTCGAAAAAATTATAAAATGAAAAATTGCGATTTTTCAAAAATGTCACTGTTAGGGGCCTGCATTGCAAACTCGGACGGCTTAGCAACTACAGTTCTAAAAGTAATAATTTAATTTAACAGTTAGAGTAATAGAAATTGTCAAAACTGGTATACTACAGATAAAATATATTAACGCTTTATTATTCGAATTCTATTGTCGTTTCATATTTAATACTTACTTTCCTATATTTCAGGGATTATTCAGATTTTTTGGTATTTCCTATTTAAATGTACTATAGGTAAAATAATTGTGTAAACAGAGAATTTTGTTTGTATGAGTTTTAAAATGGAAGATTGGCCATGTGTGAATAGAAAGTACACACTTAAACAGAGTTATAAAAATTTTCTACGAATAAAAGTCGAATTAAGTCATTAAAATGATTTTAAACGAAAGTTTATTTCTTTCTTTTAGAGGTAGTTATTGCGTGCAGAAAATGACTTTTTTAACCAGTGTTCGGTGAGAGGCAAATGAATTCATAACAACCTCGTTGAAAACAATGTTCTGAATATGTGCACGCACTTTCATTATATCGAGATCATTGATTGTATATATGAATTGGTAAATGGCTCTAAAATGTGAGTACGGTACGAGGAGTTGAAAGGATATGATTACGGTCATTATGGGGTCCAAAAATGGCATTACAATGTCACGATCACAATTGTGAAGGTCGGCAACAAATTTGACAATTGTTACAAATTAGATAACTGTTTTATATTGCTTCAAATTTAATTGTATATCGTGACTGTACAAGGAAAATATTCTGTTGTAAGTTGGTAGAAGTACATTTTGAGAAAAATAGATTTTTACTTTTTACACGAAATGTAAAATATTAGTTATTTTTTTTTCTTTCTTCTTTTTAAGATGTTTTATTTTCAAAACTACAACATTTATAAATACAACTATTTTATATTTCTTAAACCGAGAAAAATATGAATTTTAATCACAAACTTGACTTACTTCTAATGGATTTGCATTGCGCATATGAACCATGTTTCTTTTACTATTGTAATAAATCAGTTCAGTTTGGCTTCGATTATCGTTATTTCTTCAATAATGGTAACTTTGTTCACAACTGGATCTCTTAAATCGATGATAATTAATATTCTACTAATGAATAAAGATAAATTAATTTTGTAGTAAAAATATTCTTAAATTTGTGGGAATAGTTTCCAGAAACGTTGATTCTTCGAGACGCGTTGCGTCGCATGTTTTTTTGGTCAGTGAGATAGTGTGTTTTGCGAAGATCGGGTTACGGAAAGCTATGTCGCCGAAGGTGTGTAAGGTGGAATCAGGATTCGAGCGGTTTGTCAGAAACGAGTCTGTAGGCGTTTTTTGACATGCGTTTTAATGAGACGTGTGTTCGCGCTGAAGGCGGTTACAATAATGTCCTTTCCTTGGACTATCGAGGAGTCGTGAGGACGTTCCCGCCAGTATATCTGCCTGAGTTTATTGCCCTAGGTCCCAAGGAATTTCCCTTAAGTGGGGAAGTGCCTTGACGAAGCGCACATGGCCTGCTTCAGCCGTTCGTCTACCGCGATTTCTCTAACAGGTGTCTATGTATTTATCTCATATCTATCTTTTTGTTAATTTCTTTGCCCTCCTTCACTTTCGAAATCTACAAATTTATATTCTATAATGAACTAAACAGTTTAATTTTATTATAAACCAGAGTTCTGTATCAAACTTTAAGTAATCTTTTCACCGATTAAAGACCTTCTTACTAGAATCTTCATTCTATTGTAGGCTTTTATAGTCACTTTCACCCGATGTTCGTTTCTGACTGACTTACGCAATCTTTTGTTCAGGGGCACCGCGTGCCCTTCCTCGCTTCTTCAGCACCAGTTCACACACACGAACGCACACATGAAAACACACACAAACAGCACACAAACAGCACACAAACAGCACACAATCACTAACCCTGGCGCGTGTCACGACGCAGATGTTCCTCTACAGTTGATAAATCAATCACTACACTATTATGGTTTTTGTTGGATTATAAGTTTATTCATGTTAATTACGCTTGGTTACATATTTAATATTCGTGCCCGTTTTGTTAGAAATATGTGATTAGCCGTTTAGAAGGATATTTAACACTTTCACTACGGTTCTCTAAAAACCAAAAGCGTTATTGGTATACAGATCAATACAGTTTTTATTAACATAACACAAATATGGATATAAAAATGTAGGTATATTGTGTAGTGGATTAAGGATGTCAGGATTACTAAATAAATTGGTGTAGACTAAATTAAACAAAACAAATGATATATACATATATTTGGAAAGAAAGAAATGCTAAAAGGCAAAATAATCTTAAGGGCTAATAGATCGTGCACGTTCGCCGGTTCCTAAGCGACGCCGCCTCATGGCCCGACTTTTAAACGGAAGTCGGGCTTCGCTTGTTTCTAATAGCGAGCGCGGTCTTCCTGTATTGATACACTATAATTGTATAATGAATTATGATATAACATATCTAAATGAAAGTAAAAATAATTCAGTGCTATAGAAAATCTCGATGCACAATTTTAACAAATGATTACTTCATTTCTGGGAGCGTATAGGGTCGTAGCGTAAGGCTTAATGTCCAAAAATCGATGCATTTTGTCTCATTGTTTGGCTTATGGTAACAGTATTTAGTTTTATTTTATTGAAAAGCATTAATGAGATACAAAAGTCAACCTCACAAAATACAACTTCAATTATGTAAAAATTAAATATGTCTGAAACACACAGTAGATTATAGATTTTAGAACATACAGTATGAATCGTAAGAAACGACTTACAGACCTTTTGGGACACCCTGTATATGTAATACGGTTTGCTACTATTCGCAGATTTCAGTATTCATAGAAAACCTTAGGATCAAGGGGTCCTATTGTAGAGTAAGTCCCGGATCGTTGGACCATCGGGAGAGACCGGCCAGTTTTAATGTCTCAAAATAAATAAAATAAATCAGATAAATCGGCTTATTATTATTCTCATATTGACAATGTCGCAAAATCGTGCATATATATTATAAATTACATTCAATGTTTTGTGTACCCTAGAAAGCAAAACTAAAAAATGAGGAGTGGGTTAAATGTACAAGATATAGACGTTGTTTCATGATGAATGCTCCAAGCATGGGAGCATTCGTAATTTATGCGGAAAATTGAAGAAAAAGCAACATATAAACTAATTTTCTGTTGTATTATATTTTGTGTAAGCTACAGTTTTCGGTATTTATAATGGGTGGATGCTCTAATCCGAACATGCAGGTGAAACCGTCCATTTACAATGTTGGTATTTTTTTATTAGTAAAAGAGATAAATACTGTAATATGTCCCGAAGTACGATTTATATTAGGTTGTCCCAAAAGTTTCTTTCGTCTTATTCATAAATAATGGATGCGTAACATTTTATGTTTTACAATATATTATTGTTTTATACAGGATTTTTTCTCTATTACTTTCCTTCGTCTCTCGTTTAACAAATAAAGCCAGATGTTTACATTAACACTGTCGGACGAAGCTACTTTGTGAAGATGACGAAAGAAACTTTTGGGACAACTTAATATATATTAGGTGTACAACTTTGCTTCCGCCGTATTTTTTTTTCGAAATTCGAGGCTTTATCGTGCAAAAGCTGTTATACATTTACAGTTCAAAGTATTGTCCATCACTTGTCACTACTTTCTCCCATCTTCCGGGCAGCATGCGAATCCCGTGTCGAAAAAACTTGTCGTCTTTTGAGGCGATCTACGAATCGATCCAATTTTTGACTTCTTCAAGACGGAAGAGTTAGAGTAAGAGAAGACTAAGAACGGAAATGCTGGTCAGCCAAGCCGTGTGTCATTGGCCGAAATAAATGATAGTCAGAGGGAGCAACATCTGGAGAATACAGCGAGTGGGGTAAGACTTCCCATTTGTGCGTTTCTAAGTATGTTTTAACCTGTTTTGTAATACGTGGCCGAGCGTTGTCATGTTGCACAATCACTTTATCGTGTCTATCGTAGTATTGCGGCCGTTTGTCCTTCAATGCTCGGCTCAAACGCATCAATTGCTTTCGATACCGATCGCCTGTGATTGTTTCAGTCGGTTTTATCAGCTCATAATACACTACGCCGAGCTGATCTCGCCAAATACAGAGCACGACCTTGGAGCCGTGAATATTCGGTATAGCCGTCGACGTGGAAGCATGGCCGGGAAGTCCCCATGATTTTCTGCGCTTTGGGTTATCGTTATGAACCCATTTTTCGTCCCCAGTCACAATACGATGCAGAAATCCCTTCAGTCTTTGCCTTGCAAGCAGTTGTTCACAAGCAAACAAACGCCGTTCAACATCCCTCGGCTTTAACTCGTACGGCACCCAATTTCCTTGCTTCTGAATCATTCCTATGACTTTATTGGGTCCCAAGGATAGACAATGCTCGAGAGGGTCACTCAACCAGCCACCTGGTTGACACTTTGGAGTGGCCTTTCCTGCGTAGTCCTTGAGACCTTTAATTTATGACCACACAAGTGAAATTTCTTCCTACTCCTGACTTGGGGTTGGGGGTGTGCCCCAATTAGCACTACTCAGAGAGGTGGCAATGCTCCACCAATGGAGCTGAAGAACCCGGAAAACGCAGTGAACTCCACCCACACAGGGTCAGTTATAAGAAGCGAACAAAATTGCCAAAGACTTGATTTTTACTTTTTATCATTACATCAACAACATCACGGGACTCGTACCTTGTCGTATCAGAACTCTTTCTTGTATTAAACTAGAATAAATTGCTGGTTAAGTTTGATTATTGAGTGGATTGAATTCTTCCGCGTCGTAAACAAAATAGGCTCCATTGTCATTAATTTAACATTGGAGGTGCAGCGCCAGTAAGTTCACGAGATTACGGTTGCACACGTACAGGAGGTTGATCAACAACCCTTTGTACGCTCGAAACAGACTTTGAGGCGTTTTGAAATAGCTTGTTGAGTCACTCCTAATGATCCTGTCAATTTTTGTTGCGTTTGACACGAGTCTTGATCAAGTAATGCCTCCTATTCTGCATCTCCGAAAACCTTTTCTCTCCCACCACCATGCCGGTTTTCGACGTTAAAATTACCGTTCTTGAAGCGTTGGAACCACTATCGGCACGTTCTTTTACTAATAGCGGGCTCACCATAAGTATTTGAGAGCATTCGATGAGCCTCAGCCGCAGATTTCTTCATATTGAAGCAGAAAATTATAACCTCCCGCAGATGACAAGAACTTAACTCATAAACTGATATCTTCAATCGAGAATAACTTTATAATGCAGACACAAATCGACTAACATTTCAATGGGGTTAGGTTTACAAATGCCTAAGCTTATTATGCCTAAGCACCGCTTACTGGAAAAACCATTTGTTGAAAAACAGCGGAAGCAAGGTTGTACACCTAATATTCTAAATTGCTTATGCGCTGCTTTCATTTACCCAAAGCAACAAAAATGTAAAAAACGGGCAATGCAATGACTTTTTTTCCAAAAAGTGATCGAACTATCCCGGACTTATGCATTGTATATGTATCCTAATACTTTTTTTCAGAATTTATCCCTTCATAGGTTTCTAAAACGAGAAAATAGACATTTCATTTAAAAAAAACCAAGGAGGAATTCGTGTCTTATTAACATCATGTCTTTCCAATATTTGAAACTTACCGTTACCGTACACCACCTTCGATAAAACTGCAATTTTTGTAGGAAATATTTTTAGAGAATTTTAATTATAGCAGAAATACGTCGGATGATAAAGTTAGACGAAATACCCTGTATATAAGGCACATGATCCAAGCAATTCGAGCAGCTATTTACTCAACCATCTCAAAGAAATTCCATCAACTCTGTCATTTGAACAGGTCAAAGAAATTCGAATCTTTCATGTATTCGATCAATTTTACCATCAGCTTCAGCAACGTATATTTCGCGAACCTCGCGTTCCCATCATAAAGGGGTTCCTATTTGAAATAGATACGTAATACATATATTCTCGGCGATATGGTGCGAAAAGTTGAAAACTGCATTAATTTTGGCACACAATCTATACGAAGACCGTGAACATTCTTTTCTTCGAGTAAAATGAAATCAGATTAATCCTCTCGGTACTACACGTGGCTATATAGTGCGTCACGAAGTGATCACTGGATATTATAAACTACGGACCGCGAACTGGCGGCCTGCGTCTCACATGCGGCTCCTTTCCCTATCTAGATTTTTCATTTTCAAATTATAGAAGAATGACTCCCATCGTACCAGTTTGTCTACGCCGTGACGTAGTGGGGTTTAACGAATCATGCGTTGTTTGCTGTTTCCGATAGCAACGTCCTATTGCATTCGATAAGTCGTGTCTATTATAATTTCGCATACACGGAATCTTTTTTATTCGTCAATGATTCGGCGAATATGTTGTTTGTAATTGTTTAAATCCGCACAACGGCAGGAGTCACACTGACTATCATCTTGCCTCTTTGGCTTTGCACAGAAGTAGGATACAGAATATTTTGTGTTTGTTCGCGCGCGCTTATGCTTGACCCTGCTCGATACGCAGGACCAAAACTGTACGCGCGATGTCGCGTCGCGTTCACGCGGCAGCCCGTGCCTCCTCGCCAGGGCTGTAAGGCCCAACTTAACCTTGACTGGTACACGTATGCTTCGCGACTGTTACCCGTCAAATTAATGACGAGTAACCTATTAGATTACGATGAGAAGTCCCGACCGATGAACTTCTACAAACGTGAGCAAGGCGTTGGGTGCTCAAACGTTAGCACCCGTTGCTCGATTTCGATACGTAAATGGATGCTTTGTCGAACGCGGACGATTGTCGACTTTCGTGAAGCTTAAGGATCGGATTTCTATGCGTTTATGTCTTTAATCCCGCTTGCCCAAACGATAGCAAGTATGGATCTCTTCAACCTTGCCCGAACGATAGCTAAGGCGAATCTCGAATCTCTTACCCGCACGCTGGTAAGTACGAAACGAATTTTTTCGTCCTGCCCGAACGCTGACTAGAACGAATCTGTTTTCCGCTTCCGAGTATCCGAACGATGACACTCGGAAGGACAAGGAAGCGCGCTGATTGGTTTTCGCTCACATTCGTTAATGTGCCAATCAACGTGCTTCTTTAACCTGACAGCTACCCTTCCATTGCGCCCTGAGCGCGCTTTCCGTGGAAAGGGTAGGCCGGTGCCAGGTAGCGACGCGAGGACCACGGCGATTTGGCAACTCGGCGGCCTTTCTCTCAGGTTCGCACGTTTTAGAAAAGACACCGCGCGAAGTCCCGTTTCTAATTAACCTTCAGGAAAGACAGAGTTTATGACATATACTCGGCTATTGAGGGCGAAAAGAAAATGCAAACTAATTGCCTCGAGCAAACGGTAAAATATTCTAAGGATCGAATGCCTTTTCTCAAAAATAGCCTTTTCCTTAATGTCTGTCATAAACTGGCCAAACCAATCCTCACGTATTGTTCCTATGGACGGAACATGTTTCCTCATCCATTAAGCTACACACCACGGATCCACTCCCAGCGAAGACCACCGCCCTGGACCAGACGATGGAAAAATCCAGCTACGCCGTAGAGCGTTTCTACGGATGAGTCCTTTGGCCGCATTCGGGGCTACGAAGAGATAGCTCTGTCTGCGGCCTCCTCCACGCCCACGGGGAACCACGAGGAGATGACCCCATTGCATACTCGTTAGTACGGCACTCTGATCCTGTTAAGGGAAAACGTGTAATGAAAAGAACCGGGGCGGGGGGGGGGGGTAGGTAGAGGATGCTCATGGATGTTCGAACAACGAACAAACGAAAACAAGCAAACAAACAACGAATCGAACGAAACCTAATCTGGGGGAGCTCGGGTCGGCCTGCAAGCAATGCAGCATGCCCGGCCGTCCCATGCCAAGGCATTCCAATATCGCTTTGTTGAGCATTCCACGAAGAAACTCTTCCTAATCTAAATGCCCGTTGATCCATATGAACACGCTACAAAAACCAGCGAAGGTAGAGCATGCCTTTGAGAACGACACGAAGTGGTGTGTCACCTATGGTCAACACCATTTTCTGGTGAAAACAAATTCCCGTAGACCTGTCTCCCTTTGCGGGACCAACAGTGAGCATTCCAAAAGGAAGTGGCCTACTGTGATCACCGCACCGTCGCACGCACACACCACGTTATCGGCAATTCTTACACGAAAAGACCTGACTTAAAGTTACCGTGACTCGTGAGGACCTGCGTGGTATAGTGGCATGGGGACGGACTCTCCGTGTGGACGATTTGTCGCGGACGTTGCCGAAGAAGGCAAAGGTTGTATGCCCAAAGTGGGAAGAAGTCATCCATGCGCTCTCCCATACTTCCTTCACCACAGCGTTAACATTAACTAATACGTTTTCGCACCCGGCGGGGATCACGGCCCGATTTCGACGACTTTTTCTCTTGGAACATTGAAGAGGGCCCTACCAGGGATGTGCGGCTTCAGGAGCGAGCTAGCGGTGTCGCGAACACGCGTAGTGTACTTACTACTTCGCCGGAGAGTGCTGAACACCCTCCCAACTCGGAATTTTTCCGCCTGAAGCTTATAGATCAGGCCCAAAGGTTCCGAGTTCTCGTTCAAGATCCACCATCTTTTATTCGAGTCCACCACAGGTTGGACTTTTTAAATACGCGCTCACGAGGCACCGTCTGTGAACGTCTCTGCTATTATCCCAATTGCAGTCGGGGAGTTCAGCGCGACGCCCTCGAGCCTCGATCGAGAGAGATCGGCCAGATCTGCAATAAATCGCTCTGAATCAGCCCGACATACGTCGAACCGTGTATTCGCGGCACACTTCTCTGCCGCTGTGGCTCTCAGAGCACCCAGCCAGATGCCCACGGTTCCGTGATTACTGGCCACCCAGTCGCACCTCACCTTCCAGCCCCAGGTGCCATCGACAAGCAGGTACCCTCTTGCCATATGCCATAGCTTAGGGTTAGGGATTTTTTATAGTGGTTGTCATCCTCGCAGTCCGGCAAGTTAATCCTTTGCGCTACTATTTAGCCGGGCAAAATCCGGGACAAAAATATAGCGGCCGATGCTCGCTAAACCCTATTGCTAAGGTTGTTTAAATTTTAGCTCTCATTTGCATTAGCCGTCATCTAGAAATTTGACACAACGGATCTAATTTGTGATATTCATGTTCAGTCCGGAACTGTCTCACTCGTGATATTTGTGTTTGGTTCAAAACTATAACCACGAGTCTCACTCGTGAAATTTGTGTTTGGTTCGAAACTATAACCACGAGTCTCATTCGTGAAATTTGTGTTTGGCTCGAAACTGTGACCACGAGTCTCACTCGTGAAATTTGTGTTTGGTTCGAAACTATAACCACGAGTCTCACTCGTGAAATTTGTGTTTGGTTCGAAACTATAACCACGAGTCTCACTCGTGAAATTTGTGTTTGGTTCGAAATTGTGATCAGACTCGTCAAAGTACGGTAAGGGGTTAAGACAAGACCCCGTTCCTGCGATACATGACCGCAGGCTTACGGTGTGTTCCCACTTTCAGTTTTCACCATTTATCTCTGGCCTGTCCGGCAAAGGTGACTCTGCTGGGAGTATGCGCTCCCGCCTGCGTAGCCCTGGGCATCACAACGACTACTAAACATTTTCGCTGCCGATCTCGTGCCAGCACGCGATGTGACGTCAACGCTAGAGTTAATCACGCGCCAGTGCGTTATGTGGCATTTAGGAAATAATTTGCGGCCCTCACTCCGACCGCCTTGCGACTCCAGACCCCGCACCGTTTAGTTGGTCCGGGGGGCTCAGGAGCCTCGGGATCGCCAAGTCCCGTACTTCAGTCAGCACAGCGGGCTCTCAAGATGGGCGGGACCTCCGACGCCTCCTTCTGCGACATAACATTCTCGCAGAAGGAGGCAACGGCTTTCCACGACCTCTCGCTGTCCAACATTCTGCGCACGACACAGGACAGCGAGAGGTCTCACCCAATTTCTCGAACCAGGACACGGCGAAGCGCACTCCACGCTGGACACTCTTCCAGCGTGTGCTGCGTCGTGTTCACCTCCTCTCCGCAGTGGTGGCAGCGCGGCGCCACCTCCCTACCTATCTGATGCAGGTACTCACCGAAGCAACCATGGTCGGTGAGCATGGTCCTGCCCTGCCATTTCTCGAGGCTGGGCAGGACGGCCCCGATGGCGCGCCTGTTGACATTGGCGGGAGTGGAGATATGTGCTCTCCACTTCTCCATGGCGCGCTTATGGGCTTGGCGTTTCGCGGCCGTTATCTCAGCCGCCTGTTCCGACGGGGATACCCCAAACTGGCGGAGCTCGCAGCCCCGGCTATAAACAGCCGCGGCACACCCCGCCAGGAGTTCCAGGGGTATTATCCCCGCCAGAACCATGGAGGACTCGTAGGTTCAGGAGGTCCGCCCAAACTGGTGCATATGGAGCCGTATACAACTTACGTACTCCCTCCACGGGTCTCCTACACCTACCGCAGGGATAACATCTAACGCAACGGCCGTGGGCACCGGTGCCCGTTGTGTGACGCTCACGGTCTTATTCGTTGTGTTAGTGCCTAATTTTCTATTTAAACCCCTACTCTGTTGAGCATATCATGTTGCACCTCACGATGTGGGCCCTGACAGCACTAAGGCCGAAACTAGCGCAGGATCGCACCACCGTCAGCGCGGAAATAATAGAAGCGCGCCCGGGTACGGCTTGACGGTGAGGACTGCGAAGAGTGGCAGCGGCCACCAAGCGCGTCACCGGGCGGTCCTGCGTCTCGCTCGGGACTGCGATCATCTTGCTTGCTGCTCGTTTCTTCACCGAGCTCCCGACCTGCGCTGGACGAAGAATGGTGTTCTGTCGTGATCTTCTCACCGCCACGATGACTTCCCCCAACCGTGCTCCCATTCGGAGATCCGAACGAGGGGCTATTTTACCTCCGGAGAATTTACAACCAGAGAAAGCCACGATGATAATTAAGTATGGTTGGTGTGCGTGCCAATCTCAGAATTCCTTAAAACTAAACCCGAAACAGAAAACAAAACGATTGGTAGGGACCCATGGTTCTCTGTCGCCACATCAACACGAGCCTCTGGGTCGCGAGTCTCGTGAGTTTTGTCCGACGACTTTTGTCACTTTGCCCTGTCCACGCGAACAGAGAAACACGGCGGATGGGTGATGGTCGTGTAGTAGATTTGGAGCACAGGATAGGGATAGGGAATAACGGGGGAATGATCGGGTGTACCACCGGGGATTGAGTTCACGCAAGAGCCCTGTGACAGGTAAAGGAGAGAAAAGGATAGCAAGAACGTTTCGTTCTGGGTCTGCTAGTGGACTCGTCAGTAAGGCATCCTAGCAGGCCCGCGCTTTAGACGCGGGGATATTGAAGTTAGGAGAGGGATCGGTATAAGTACTAATCGTAGTTCTCGAGGACTTACGGGAAAGTCGGTGTTGTGGAATCCCTCTGGTGGCGGAGTGTAGGAGGGTCGCCATAGCCCTCCATTATGGGCCGCGGAATTTCATTACCCACACTCACAGGAGTCTCAGGAAGGCTGCGGCCCTTTTCGCGCTCACACAGGAATTCCTTCATCTGGACCGCGGTGCTTTAATGCACTTTTGTAGGAGTCGCAGGGGAGATCGCAGCGCTATCACCCCGGCAATCACGCACCTCCAGCCACATATTAGACGGTTAAGCTGACGCAAAAGCCCCTCAGATGGGCCCGCGGTGCATAGTATTGCACTCTCGCAGAGGTCCCAGAGGGGTCACGGATCTTTCACGCTCACGCAGGAACCTCGCCGCCTGAACCCCGATGCACGTACATGCATTCTCTCCAGGATCCCAGAAAAGCAGCGACGCTATCATCCTAGCAGACGGGTGCGCATCGGCACGCCGCAAAAGTCCTCCACGTGGATCAAAATCCCGTTCGCCACCGTATAGGTGCTCAGGTTACACCACCAGTAGAAGGGGTTGATACACCAGGACCATGTATGGTCTAGATGACTTTGTGACCTGGAAGATGAGAACATGGAAATATGATGTCGTTCAAATTTAACCCCACGTTCGCAATTACCCCATCTTTCCCTAATTGTGTAAAGTTACACTTCTTTAAGCATCAATTCATCGAAGTACTTTTTTAAATACTACGAATGCTTAGACGTGAGAACACACATTATCATCATCATTTCATCATTTATATAGTTTTAGTTTTATATTAAACTGTTATGATCAGAATTAGTTTCGGTGGAGCATGTGTTGCTACGTAGCAGACACTGTGATCGGATAGCAGAACGCTTGGATATTAGGGTGTTCGGATACGAGGAGCTCTAGTGTAGTTTAATATACAGAGTGTCCCATATAAATCGATCTTCATGAGTGTCTTCGAAACTATTGATCATTCCGACAGATGTTTCAGATAAAGATTGAATGGTTTCGAGAAGGACATAAGCTAATCTCCTGTAAGTAATTTCTTTAGGTAGATTCGTAACAGACAGGCGAAGATCAAATTTCTGTTTTTTTTCCCCCAATAAAATTATATATTTTTGAATGCTTTAATCAATGTACGTCGTCGTACTTCGTAAAAAAATATTTAGCTATTTATGCCTGAAAGCCATCACTTTAGAAGATATTTTAATTTCAATCTTGCGAAATGGTTCTGGATGTATAATTTCTTCTCAAAAATAATGTTTAAAAGTACGTCCTGCTTGAATGTAGATATTTAGTTGACTTATAAATAATTAGCCGTTTTTAACATTTCTTTACTGTGTTCACCTTTACTTGAACCTGTTCCGAGTAGTATATTTTTCTTGGCAAACTTTGTTTTTCAAATATCAACAGATTTTTAAAGAAATGCTAGAAATATCATATTGCTAGTACCACTTGGTAATATTCAAATTAAAATATCTTTTGAAGTAGTGATATTTTTGCGTAATTAACTTAATACTTTTTTTATAAGGAACGGTGACATTAACTGATTAATGCGTTAAAAAATTGTATAAAGTAGGCCATGCGTATCCGTGGTGGATTGATCCCAAGGCCTTCCGCAGATATCGAAAATCCGCGGATATTAGCGAACCCTAATACGTATATCTCTTTACGGGACAGGATTTCAGATAATAAAATAGATCCATGTTGCATAGAAATTTTATTGCGTTTTAAATGAAACAAAATTCGTATATTTTTACTAATAAAGGAATCACATGATGTAAAAACATAAAAAATAATAACAATTTAATTGAATTTTTTGTTATAGGGTGGGGCTCGTATAGTTCCACCGTGCCACATGGGTTCATGAATTGAACTTATTAAAGCACATCCTTTTCCATAAGTCGAGGTGGGAGTAAAAATGTCCCACCATGCATTACTGTGCGTCAAAAAGGTGGGACACTTTTAATCCCAGCGTGCCCCAAAGAGATATATTAGGTTGTCCCAAAAGTTTCTTTCGTTTTATTAACACGTTGAATGCCGCGCCAATTTTTCAGGGATTGTCCGTGGCGCCACGATGAATTTTTTATTATGCGATACATATGATGTTTAAATATTATTTGCAATAGATAAGTTACACAGTGTATAACCATGTTTGAAATGTTAATTGCGATGGGGGTCATCCGTGACCCCCGTGGCACTGGAGTGCGATTCCGCGCGACTTCTGAAAATATCTCAATAATTGACGATTGAAAATATGCAATCGTCGATTATTTCATATTGTTTCTTTGTATTTAACAAAATGTCGCGACGATGAAGTTGAAGTTTCCATTTCTGCACGTGAAAGCTTGCTGAGAAAACCACGTCATGAATTAAAAGAAATGCCGGGAAAAGCTCAAACGGTGCGACGATTTTGCAAAATTTGTTACCAAAAAAATTCAAAGAAGCTAGGAAAAATAATCGCAAAAAACATTACGTCGTGATATATCGTGAAGACTGTGCTGGTTCACCCTTTCTTTGTTTAGAATGCTTCAAATACGACACATCGTAACGTGCGCGTATAATAAAATTATATTTCATGTACAAATGAAACTATTTTCAGATGTTTTATACCGCATTCATTGATTCACACCTCTACATCAACGATGATAATAATAAAAAATGATAAGTATTGTCATTTGTTTAAATTATATATATTTCTATCAATCTGGGCGCGCCGGTCACCGGTGCTCCCATGGCGTCACTGCCAAGTTGAGTGCCGGTCACCGGTCACCCCCGTGGCATTCAACGTGTTAATAAGTAATGGACACATAATATTTTATGTTTTGCGATATATTATTTTTTTATACAGGATTCATTTTACGCTATTTTTCCCTCCATCTCTCGTTTAACAAATAAGGCTGAATGTTTATTTAAACATTGCTAGACGAAAGCATTGCGTGAAGATAACGGAAGGAACTTTCGGGACAACCTAATACATTATATGTGTACTTATATATTAGGTTGTCGCAAAAGTTTCTTTCGTTTTATTAATAAGTAATGGATACATAATATTTTATGTTTTACGATACATTATTATTTTATACAGAATTCATTTTACGCTATTTTTCCCTCCATCTCTCGTTTAACAAATAAAGCTGAATGTTTATTTAACCCCTTGGGTACATTTGACGTCTGAGACACGTCATTCACTTTTTTCTCCTAGGAGCGGATGACGTGTCTAAGACGTCAAACCAAAAATTAACATAATATGTTTCGGACGCCAATAGGCGCCAACAGTACCGGGAAGCCAACATGTTTCGGACGCCAATAGGCGTCAACAGTAGTCAAAGGGTTAAGAATAATTTTGTATTCTAAATTATCTAGTGGGAGTTAACATCTAGAGTGAGATACTTATGGAGAGCGGCTAGTCGCCCGTAGTATCACAGTGGCATCTTATGAAGGGCGACTATAGTCGCCCGTAGTACCGAAAGGGTTAAACATTGCTGGACGAAAGCATTGCGTGAAGATAACGGAAGGAACTTTCGGGACAACTTAATATTATAGGTATGCATGTACATATTGTACATCTCTATAATAATATTTCATTTATTAGAACAGTTTTTTATATTACTTTTGCGAGACTTTCCGAAATATATCAAATTCACAGAATTATGCAAACTTACTCGGGTCAGATTGCATGCTCAACCGTAATTTTTTTTCAAACCGTGATCAACCACGAATATAGAGATTTTGCTGGAGGGTTAAAAGAAACAAATTTGATCTCCGTGTCTTTACACGTCCACGTACAAAAAACTGCATACATTAAATTATGCCTCCCTTGAAACCATTCAACTTTTACTCGAATTATCCGTCAAAATTATGAACAGTTTTTAAGATATTTACAGTGATTAACCGAAATGTGAATTCTTGCATGAACCACAAAATGCATCGCTCATTAACAACACAAAACTGCGTCCTCGCTGAAGTAACGGCAAACAACTTTTTGTTTTAATGTTCCGTGTCTCGTCAAAAAGTTGTCGCTCGTTGCCGGATAATTTTCCAGGTTTCTTCATGTTTTTGTTGCCAGTGACAAAAATTACCGTGTGTTGTCTGTTTCGGTTTGAACAGGAACAAGTGTTCTTTCAGTTTCTATTTTTTGTCGTCTGGTTCACAATGCATTGTAGCTTCAATGTATTGCAATTTAGAAACCGAAACAAAACCCAAACGTTTTTCGGATTACGTTCCTTCAGTGTGAACAGAGTGTTCCTGCAAGTTGGTATTTGTTGGACGCCGTTTGGTACATATAGCCGCCACAGGTAACAAAAAGTTCCTAGTTGTTAGTTCAGTAAAGACGTAACTTAACGCATGCCTTCCAAATAGTTTTACCCTGCAACAGTTTTTCAGGAGAAGCTGCCGTAATCAAAGGATTAATCGTTTGAGTCCACGAACCTTTGCGAAAATCTGGTTTAAAAATGCCAGACGGCGTGGTTACGCTTCTTTCATTTCATCTAGAAAAGTGCTTTTTTCTTTTCACGTCGAAAAATGTTAAGAGGCACTATTACGCTGTTTTTCAGCTTATAAGCAGTGAGTCTGAATTTTTTTACCCGCACTTTTGCAGAATGATAAAAGGATTTGTTTAACAATAGTTCCTAACCTTGTGACGACTAAGATTTCAATTTAGTACAACCTCGCTAAACGGTAACAGGAAAGACACGCATGGACAAAATTCGATCGTTTAACCAGTTCGACGCTACGGACTGACTAGCTGGCACTTAACAGAAAAAGCGCGATCGTTCAGTCTGGCACTCGACGGTTAAAGCGGAACAACAAATACTGTAGAGCCTGAAAAAGCATGTTTGTTGTGAATTATTTTTGAGTCGTGCAAATTTTCAATGTTTATGTAGCGGACAATATTTAAGAATTTTTCATGAGAAAATATGCATATTTAACCAGGTTATAGACGTCATTGTAGGCGCCATTTTATTAATATTTTATTGATTCGAGATACAAAGTTAAAACATATTTGAAGTTTATATTAGTGTAGTTTTAGTTACGTCTACGGAAATTCAATCATAATAATTTTTGAAAAAATGACAAACTTCGAAACAAAAAGTTAAAAAATTTTAGCAAGAAACGAGTGTACTTTGAGGCGAAAAATATAGTAAATATTCCTTTTTTTTTTATTTCCTAACGTTTAACTAAAGTTATTTTTATGTAGAATAAATTTGGCAAAGAAAATCGTGAAACCAGTTTGAAAAACTTCGTTTCGAGAAAAACGCGTTTAAAGATTTTAATTCATGTGTCTTATTTATAAATAAAATATTTCAAATACCTATCGTATATCATCACATCTTGGACTGTAGTGGTTATCACTGAATTTGCTAATTTTAAATACGGAAATTCTCAGCAGTGGTATCAATACGTTTCGTATCTTCTTCGATACAAATAATTGTACATCGTGGATTTACTTTTTATTCGTAGACCATGATATCGTTTGAATTGGACTCCATGCCATTGTTAAGTAAACAAACTGCTAAGTAAGCTACTGATTAAATAACAGTGATACGATTTGAAGTAGCTTTCAGCAAATAAATTTCCAATCAACAACTCTAAACAAACAGTTACTTTTACTGAAAAGAAATTGTAATCACGGTTATGGGGCGACGTCCTTAGGTCTTCCGTACGAGGATTATTATATCGGATATTTTTACTTGCTGTTTTAACTTTCCCGATCCAAGAAACTATTTACCATGTGTAATATAAGTTAATTAACAAAATATTATGCATAAAAACGAATCATGCACGCAGAAAAGCCGTTCAGTACGAATCATCCCATAGTCATCCCATAAATAATGTCGTTTCTTGACGCTAATTTTCACTGCAAGATATTAATATTTGCATTCATTTTTAATCATTACTGTATTGACCATTGTTTTCTATGATTTTTTCTTATCGATCAAGTAGTTTCTGGATTCCTACTTCAAAAAGTTTGGGATGCTTTTACCTAAAAATCTTCTTCAATGCTTATTTTAAGTGCCCATTATTGTAGAATTTTTGTTGTCAATTAAAAAATGTTATAATAATTGGAATAAGTGGTAATTGGTTGTGGCGAGCGTGGTATGAGTTTCCAATTTTTATTTTTATTTTTTTAAATGCTATATCACACACAACAAAGACGACCTTCGAAAAAATTAAAAACATTCAACATTTTTTTGAAAAATAAATCATCAAATTACTTAAGAGATGGAAAAAGATCATGAAAAGTAATGATCGATATATCGGTGATTAAAAATAAATGTATGTCTTAATATTTCGTAATAAAAATTAGTGTCGAAGAACGATATTACTTATGGGATAACCTAATGTATATCTATAAGGGTGAAACTAAAAATTCCAATTTATCCATATTTTTTATTTTTACCTATACTATATTGCGTGTACAAGTGTTGATGAAAATACTTGAACGTTTTACAAAAGAAATTTACAAATTAATGTTAATTTAGAAAAAATTGTATAAACGAATTTTATGAAAATTTGTTTTTACTATATAATTGGCTTTCCCAAACCATGCAATTTGCATTTTTAATTTTTTCTCTACGTCAAATAGTTTTCGAGATATTCGCTAAAATGTGCTTTTCAATCCTACTTTGAAGGATGTTTTCACCCTTTCAGCATTGATATTTGTAGATAAGAAAAAATACGTGTCAAATATTTTTTCGAGTTCTGTAACGTATCAAAGTTTCATCAAAATTGGTGCGTGTCATTTGGGTGATGTCCCTTGTCAGTATTGTTCCTTTTTAACGGAGTATTCTGGTAATCCGATTTCAGAAAACACAATTGTGTTTTTGTACGTTTCGAAAGTATTTAGCTATTAGAACATACTGTTAAAATTTTGGAGCAATATTCGAAGTATTTTAACATTTATAGACCCGTGAAATGAACGCACTGCAGAGTACTGCATAAGCATGGACAACTGTGCAAAATCTCACATATCTGCGTTTATTCTGCGTATAATAGCTAAATGAGACCTTCGTTGACTCGATACAGTACTCTAGTAGGAAAGTTTTCAACGTGACGCTTATTTCCACACTCACACAAGAGTCCTTTCGCACCAGGGCTCTTGGAGTATCGAAAATTTCAAACGCGTTTTTTCGGAATGACTTTTTTTCAACTGGCGGGACAGAAATAAAAAAGCTATCCAACCAATCGGTCTGAAATTTGGCGACGTTCCTCTACAGACTCTACAGACTATTGGTTACCGCAGGAAGCAGAATCGAGTGCTTTTAATAAAAATTTCCTATTTTTTTGACGACTTAAAGTTGCAAAAACATGATGATTTCATATAAAACTTTGAGCACTCGATATTTTGTTCTGTTTTGACGTAACTCGTTCACTGTGATTCCTGCGATAGCAATATTTATACAGATTAAGAATAGTCTTGAAATTTTTGTGTCACGTAAATCTATAAACTGAAACCTCTCCCGTCATTGAAGTGTGTCTTTTTCAAGGTGTCATATTACAGCTCAATTTTTGTATTAAAAAAAAACAATTAAAATATGAATAAAAAATATGTTTTGTATACTCTTGAACTAGATAAATATTATATAAAAAGCTTTGTTTGATTATATCTTTTATTCACAAAATAAAAAATTCATGAATATTCAATATTTCAATCGAATTACCAGAATACACCCTTCAGAATGATTGTGATTAGAATTTGACAATCGTACAGCAGCAACGTCAGTTAACTCTTTGAAGTATGGTAGGGTTGAAAGTGTCCCACCTTATTAACATTAAACCGACGATTAAATTATATCTATTTGTATCAAAGAAATTACAATAGTAGATACTTGGAAAAGTACAAAATGCGCCAGAAACAAATCTTTGATCGTATATTTTACAGAAAATCACGAAAAAATACTCCAAAGTGCACCGTTGATAATTTATAAAATTTAGGTAAGAAATTACGAAGCGGTCATTCGACCGCTTTGGTAGCTTTAGTGTTAATACCTAAATATGCATAGAGCGATATTTCCTATAGTATCTTTAAAATTTAAAATTATTCGCAGCACAGTGGTTCGCATTAACTTACGTATTTAATACAGTTAGGGATTATTTATATTCTACTATGCATATTTAGGTATTAATAAGGTGGGACACTTTTAATCCCAGCAAGCTACAAAGAGATAAGCGAAATTAACGAGAGTTATTGTAGAAAGGTTGCGCGTGTATCGTCTCTATCACGTAATACGCTTTAATTTCCTGTCAATAATTGCAAAGCTTCGTTCGGCTGGGTCAGTGTTGGTACGTACGTGTTGCGAGTGCTATGCTGGAAAATGTACGTGCGTGTTCACGGAGTAAGTTATCCTAATGTGAAGCAGATACGACCAGCTTGAGTAACGATCGGAACGGAAACGGGTTCGATTTCGCAAATTACACCGTCAATAGTGGGTTAGCTAGGTTCCGTTATGAGTAACTACGGTTGGGTTTTCTTAAGACGTTGAATACCTTGCAAAGTGATCTTCTACCCAACTTTAATTTTATCTATTCTTAAGTGAAAGTAGTTGCAATGCACGCGAGATATCTTATGGAAGATTTTTTGAAGGTATGGAATTAAAAAAGATGCGGGATTCCATTCAAAAACTTCAATTACCACGAAACCGTTGTCCCTGCAGTGTCTCTTGAAATTATTTACCATTGACCATCTATTGTTAGTACATTTATGCGTTCATACATTTAACTCTTTGCACTCGGCTGGCGCCGCTATGGCGACACGCATAACTTTCTTCAGAGATTATATTTATAGAGTTTTTTACTTAAATATAGTTTATAAATATTTAATTATTAAGAATTGAGTATTGGTAAGTGATTGTGACGCGCGATAATAGACTATTAATATTACAGTAATTCCTTAATTACGCAACACTCTCATTTGATGTTCTCTCAGCACTCTGTTCTACTCTCGGTTCAACACTGTCCCAGCTACGTTCAACTCTTTCTTACTCTACTCTACGTTCAACACACTCCCACGTTCCGTTCAACTCTCTCATCAACACTGTCCTACGCTTTCTCCAACTCTCCCCGTTCAACCCTGCTTTCCCTTCAGTCCAAACCTCCCTCCGCCTCGACCCATCGTCCGTCCGTTGGGTCCGGTCCCTGTCCCGTTGCCCCTTTATTGCCTTCCATAAACTATGAGTTCTTAAAACTACGAATTCCTAAAACTACGACACTACATATTTTTAATTAGATTCTATATTTTCATCATTTCAAACACTTCTTTTATCTTAAAATAAAAGCAAATTAACCGAATAAATAAGAAATCGTAAACATTTATAGTTTTCTTTTTTTCTTTCCAAAAGAACACTTTAAGTTTTCGTAACGGCCCTTTGAAACTTAAAAAAGTCTTCGAGTGCACAGGGTTAATTCAAGTAATTTTAACTCGTTATTAATTCTCACTGCAATGTTTTATATATTAAAAATCAATTTGTCGTGTGTTTCGAATACTGTGCATTTTTGTACCAGATTATATTTTTTTATCATTTTCTTTCGTTAATTGAAGCTTACTATTTCCTGATAATCGTTAAAAAAAAAAAATACTTCACTCGTTCAGTAGGATATTAAAAAAAATTAAGATAATTTTAGATTTTAAAATGCCATACAGTGGGTATACATAAAGTTTGCTTTTCATGTACGCGAGGTTTTACAAATTTATAAAATGAAATATGTTTTTAATCGTGAAATTGTAGTGCTTTGTTAATTTTTTCATTTATGTAAGTGGTAAAGCAATTCATCAAACAATTAATTGGAAAATGTTTGACAAGTAACGAATTCCTCTTCCGTAAACTCTAAATAGCTCATAGGTCAAGTACGTTTAAAACAAATATATGTAAATTAAATAACTGCAGTAAATCAATTATTATCAATTTCTAGAATGGGGAATGAGAGGATAAAGTGGAAGTTTCGTTAAGCTGTTATTTCTTATGTATTTATAAATCAATTGAAATAGATATGAAAATGTTTTATTCATTACATTGATTATAAGAATGATACTCGTGGATGGAACGTTTTAACTGAAGAGACTTCTTGCATCGAAAGTATCGTACAACAGCTATTTCGTTGTAAGCTTGAACACCTAAGCACACTTTCAGTTTCTTTTAACTCAAAACCGTATTGAATTTTCCGGTTGATAGTTTTCATTGCTTTTAGCAGTGTGTTTGAGAGCACTTATATATTTAACTTTTATATTTAAAGAGAAATAAAATTAGAGTTCTCGTAGAAAACAGTGTAAATGTTTCGTGTCGCCAAAGTAGAAAAATTTTCTCTTTTTATCGAGAAGTATTGTATGCGTCAATGGGAATACTGTAGTATATAATTTTAGTACAGTTTTCCTTTTTAAATGATTACCGATAGTGTTAAATGATGTTATTGCTGGTAAGTCTAACGTCATCAATTGAGAAACACTATAGAGAACACTGCTAATAATTGTTTCTTGAATAGTATCTGTTTTATTTGTTGTTTACCGCTTTATGTGATTTATGCTTACATTTTGAGTTGGCTTCTGTATAGAGGGTGGAGCAAATAAAGTGTTACAAGCTGTTTTCTGCGAAGTTACTGCAGATATAAACTTGAAATTTTCAGGTCTTAAATGATATAGAGAGGTGTATCATACTAACATTTTAGAGTGTAAGATATTGTGGGAGTGAGTTTCTTAAGGGTGGAAAGAATGCCATCCCTTTTTTTTTTTTTTTTTTAACACTAGGTTTACGGACATCGATCGGCTCATTTTGATGGGTACATTGAAATACAAATTTTTTGTAAAATCATTAGTTCAGTTTACTTCAAATTAGTAGATTTCTATTGGCAGAGATTTATTTGGTACATTTGTCGTATATAAATTCTATTTTATGTTAACATTTTCCGCATGCATGATTGTTAACCCTTTGCGGTTCGAGCCACTTTCGACACTTTAACTTAACTAGTTCATATTAAATAATATACTATTAAAAACTGTCAATAATTCGGCTGAATTTTCACATTTTCATTATCAGTAAGATATCTAGATAGAAAATTTTCCATCGAATAACATTTTAATGCAAAAGAATATGTTTCGTATCCCAAAACTGAAAACAATGGAACAAAGTAAAATGTCGAGTCTGGCTCGACATAAGACCGCAAAGGGTTAAACTTAAGCACGAAATCTGAACTGAGTCAAATTGACGGGTTCCGTAAATCTAGTGTTAATGAAATGGCATATTAATTTTTAATTGTTCGAAAATGTGTTATCAAACCCAACAATTTTTATTTTAAGCATTTTTTTTTATTCTGCATAGCTAAAAAGTTACAGTAGAAAATATCTTACGCAACACATCATGAATACAAAGATAGCCAAAATTGAGATTTGTGTATCATATTTCACTGTTTTAATCCCATACCATGTTAAACGAACCATAAATGTCAAATTTGCTTATTTTTTTGGCGACCTATCTTTTAATAGCCATGGTACTTCTAAAGCAGTCGTTCCCAAAGTGGTCTATATCGACCCCCAGGGGGTCGAATCCGATTTGCAAAGGGTCTATGTTAGTGGAAAAAAAAAAAATTGGAGGTCCATGAGATATAAATGAATGTTCACGAGACGTTAATGGGTCAATGGCTGATATGAAAATGAAAATGTTGGCACTTTGCGAAATTAAGCAATTTAAGCGTATATCAAACAGCAATCAAGGCTGTCGAATTACTTTTCTAAAGGATAGGATTTTTTTGTATGTTTATTTTATGTAAAAAAGTTACCAGATTTGCATTTTCTGTCGTTTTAATTAATAAATGTAAAACTATAAGCTTGACATATTTTTTTATTTTTAAATTTTCCACTCTACGGTAAACCTAAACCCTATCAAAGCGAGTAGCTCTGTGTCAGCTTCAAAAACATATTTAAAGTTGACGAATTTGAAAAATCAATATTAGGAAAGGAAGGGGTCTACCCATAACAGAAAGGGTCGATACGTTAGTTACCGGAAAAAAAGTTTGGGATCCTCTGTTCTAAAGTTTGTATCGGCAGTGGCCTTTTTGCTGTTAAATTACAGTGTAAATTAAATATTAATAGAGTTCCTACATGTACCTTGTATCATCAGTTCTCGGTACGCTTATAAGGTATCTCAGTATTTTTAATTGCAAATACAACATCAACACATTACTAGGAATCACTGAGAAAACTGAAAATGAAGAGAAGGGTGAGAGTGAAACGAAACGCAGTAGATAGATGAATGGCAACACAAAAGATAATATGCGTTAAGAAAGTAAATTAGAAAATTAAAATTAACGTTAGATTAAATAAGGCAAGATAGGAGCAAATAGGAGGATAGAATGGAAGAATTATGAGAATGAAGTGGAAGAATTATGACAGTGTGCAAGGTATATAAGCAAGAATGAAAACGAAGCCCAAATTTTCTTGGCTGCGGGGCTAAAAATAAAGAACATATACATGTTAATGTGAAGCTTGTTCGTCTTGTTAGCGTAATGCATTCTCTGTTTTGTTTAACTTTTACATTCAGTTTATACTTGTTTTTCACGGCTTCCTTTCAGTATCTATTTCATCTCTGTGTACGGATAAATATTTTAACTTCCCTAACCCTTTGGGTACACATTTATTTGAAAATTTTTTTGCACTTGGAGCACATTTAATTTTGTGGGCAAGTAAAAGCAGTAGATTTTATGCAAGAATTAATTTATTTCATATTATTCATTACATATACTCCTATATAATATTGAAACAACCTTAGGCAGTTAGTATTACAAAATACTTTTAAAACATACAAACTCTGGTTACAATAAATAGCAAGTTATTAATAATTCTAAAGCGTGTGATACTTTTCAAAACAGGTTGGTAAATGCAGCGGTACTTTGCATTCCTTGCACATTTCCTTCGTTTTGAAATTCCCCTTTATCGTTTAAAAAATCATTTGTTGGAAACGAAAATAATGAGAGGCAAGAATTTGTACATAACAACAGGAGGCCACCATAAATAATTTTAGCACGAGCTGTGCAACTGCTCCAACGACTGTTTTCAACCGGATCTGACGAAAAACAGACGGACCCTCGGCCCTCGGCAACACCAGCCGATCTTTGGGGAAAAACGGCCGGAGGGCACTCATTATACGTTCACTGTGCCGAACAGTCGATCACCGAACGTCTCCGTTCGCAAAATATACGTACATTCATAGAAGAGGACTTGTCGCTACCGCGCATTTTGATTAATAAAGAACCATCGATTCTTACACATTAAAATATTCTTTATCAGATTGTTCAAGATCACTACTTTCATTAAAACAGTCGCTATCACTTTGATAAAATATATTCTCTATTTCTGCCATTATGGGGTTGTGTATCCCAAATAAGGTTTACCAAAATACTAAAATTATTTGTTCTGTTGCAACAGATACGCATTACTTTGAAATAAACCAAAATGAATTAGTTAAATCTCGTCTTATTTTCAACGACGTTTCAGAACGTCACGTCCGTCTTTGCCCAAATAAATGCTTGATGTTCTGATTCGTCAAATGTAGCCTAAAGGTTAATTCAGTTTTATAAATAGCAGGCATCATGCTACTCTCCTTAGCTAAAATATCCTATCTCAAGAATTTAATTAATTACTAAGTTATTCCTACATTTACAGTCCGAACACATATTCTAGAAAATTATGCAGCCTGTTACCAGGTAATGACTAAATTTTTGAAGTTAAGTGGAGGAACACAAAGATGACATAAAGAAAGTTATAAAACCTCGCTTTTGTCGCGTTTTAAAATGAAGTTAAGATACCTAAGCTAAGGAAGTAGCTACAAATAACACGATAACAAGTTTAGATTAATTAAATTACTTAGATATTCATAAATCTAATGTGTGAGTATACAGGGTGTCCCAGAAAGGGTGTAAGTCCCTTTAAGGGGTTGTTCCTGGGGTGATTCCAAACAACTTTTTCCTTTGCGAAAATGTCAAATTCGGCTTTGTTAACGAGTTATTAACGAAAAACACTGACCAAGTGACTCGATACAATTTTTGTCGATAAAACAAAAATATACATATCAAAATTTAGATACATTGTACAATGAATTATGTTATAACACATGTGAATCAAGATAAAAATAATTTTGTGCTATAGAAGATGTGCATGTGCAGTTTTAGCAAAGGATTGTTTAATTTCTGAGACCGTATATACACGCCCTTTGTAGCGAAAGGGTTAAAAATATGTGTGCAGAAATTGATAGAGAGCGTTTAGAACTTTAAAATTGATGTTCTGTAAAAATAAAAAAATATGATGTACCATGTATTTCTCCTGTGGTTTACATATACAGGGTGTTCGGTAGTTGGTGGTACAAGCGAAAAGGGGGTGATTCTACGCGAAAAAATAAGTCGAAAATATGAAATAAAAATTTTTCGTTTGAGGCTTTGTTTTCGAGAAAATCGATTTTGAATTTTCGCCTAGTACACGTGCGCTTGATCATATCTCGTTATAACGGATCTCACTGTAGATCATTGTCTCGATGGGACACGTAAATTACGAAATAATCACGAAGTTTATTATTACAGAAATTGCTGAAAATGTTGCCCATTTTGTCGAGACAATGATCTACAGTGAGATATGTTATAACGAGACATGATCAAGTGCACGTGTACTAGACGAAAATTGAAAATCGATTCTCTCGAAAACAAAGCCTCGAACGAAAAATTTTTATTCCATATTTTCGACTTATTTTTTCACGTAGAATCACCCCCTTTTCGCTTGTACCACCAGTTACCGAACACCCTGTATAACATATTGCATCACAGGGTAAACAAAAGTTTGCTAATTGATTCGTAACACTCAGCAGAAGATGTAATACAAATCGTATCCATAAAACCTTACAGTTATCGCTATATTATTAACTTTTTAGTACCGAAGCAATGTCGTCTCCTTTATGCTAGATTCATAAATGTGCAAATCAACCAATCGTGAAAACTCACAGCTGAATATAAATTGTAATGCAATAAGTATGTAGATCATGAAACAGTCTTATAGTATAATCATTCATGCCACGCAACGCACACATTTGTCACTTTTGCGTGTTAAAAAACAAAGAAAAAAGAAAGTGACACGTGTTACATACCTAAACTCAAAAGGTGAAAATTTGCACATTCATTGTAGCGACATAAGGAGGACAAAGTGTCGTAAGTTCACTCATCACCATACGAGGAGCTGACAAACATAGTAGTGTAAGTAAAGGAATTGTGCTATACTGTTATTTCACATTCCAACGACGCTCTTTATTTGGTATCATAGTGAAGCTCAATTTTGTTTTGATACACGCCATTGTCGTTCTCGGTTCTTTAGACAGTGTATTTTTTTTAACCGTAAGGTTACAAGTTTCGTGAATTTAAGTTAAACATTAAAAATTAGTACGACGCCACGTATCTACCGTTTAATTTACTAAATAAAAACATGTATAACTACCGTAAGGAAGCAAACAAAAATTGTAAAGAATCTTGCATGTTTATACATAAATAATAACAAAAAAGTTCAACAGTTTCGTAAACTCCAATTCGGTCTTCACGTCCTACATACGATCCCTCGGCACTATGGGGTTAATGAAAGTTGGTAATTTTTGTTAATTTTAAATCCTAACGATATAAACGAGTATTAAGAGTTACATCCGTATGAAACTACGAATTCCCGGTCGCATACAAACAACGTTACTTGAATTAAATAATCAGTTGATAAAATAGAATAATGTAAAAAATAGTAACTAAAAAAGTATTTGCAAACCACTTTATTCATTTTGGCATATACTTACTGATTTATTAAGTTCAAATATAGGGTAAGTCTGGGATAGTTGGACCACCGGGAGAGACTGACCAGTATTAATATCTCAAACTAAAACATATAAATCAGTCTATTATTATTCTCATACTAACAATTGTCACAAAACCATATATATATATTATAAATTACATTTAAAGCTTTAAGCATACTAGAAAGTAAAACTAAAAAAGAAAAAAACTATTTCGAAACCTTCGTAAACGAGAATTGGGTTAAGTGTATAAGGCATGGTTGTTGTTTTATGATGGATGCTCTAAGCATGGGAAAATTTGAGATTTATGTGGAAAATTTAAGAAAATGCAACGTGTCAACTGATTTTCTTTTGTATTGTATTTTGTATAAGCTACATTTTTTGGTATTTATAATGTTTAATATATCGCGAAGTTTAATTTATATATATTCTAAATTACTTATACGCTGCTTTCATTTACCCAAAACAACAAAAATGAAAACAACCGACAATGCAATGGCTTTTTTTTTCTATAAAGTGGTGGAACTATCCCGGATTTATGCATTGTATATATATCCTAATACTTTTTTTCAGAATTTATCCCTTCGTAAGTTTCTAAAACGAGAAAATAGACATTCCATTTAAAAAAATCAAGGTGATCTTCATGTCTCATTAACCCTTTCCAACATTTGAAACCAAGTATTACCGTACACCACCTTCGGTAAAACTACAATTTTTGTAGGAAATATTTTTAGAAAATTTCAATTTACCCAAAGCAATAAAAATGTAAAATACCAACAATGCAATGGCTTTTTTCCAAAGAATGCTCGATCTATCCCGGGCTTACCCTATCAAATTTCTTATCGTGTAACAGTACTTCAGTGTAACTAGAAAACTTTGGAATTGTGAAAAGAAAACGTAAGATCTGACAAAGAACTGCTTAATTAAAAATATGGGTGGATTTAAATATTTTTGTAGCCACTATAATCTGCTAATTCAAGAAACAGATAAACGTTGATAGATATTTCGTCAACAACGAATGTTCTCCCTTGTTTACTTTTTTTTTTTTTATTCATTACTGATCCGGGTTATTTTGTCACGGATAACGTTTTTTTTTTTCAAACTAACCTGGCTGAAGTAAACGGTTCACTAAACAATGATCGAAATCGATACTGTGTAACGTGTTAATTGCAGATCGACCGACTCGGACGAACTTTCGTATTTGGGTCAATTGGGTGCCCGTGCGAAGTCTGTATTCGCGCGAGCTTTTGATGCTGCGTCGAAGGGGTTCGCGTTTAACGTTGCAAAATATACACGAGAAACGTTTCTGTCGAACGCATACAGTACTGTGCAAAAGTCTTAGATCACCTATGTTACTGATCTTCTGATGGCAATTAAATATTATTTTTGGAAGCATTCCTAAATACTGTTGTATGCAAAAAATTCTTAAATATTGTTTTCATTGTGTTGATCATTCACGGTTTTGTCTAGCTTGTAGATTTAAAAAAAAGTTGTGGGATTATTTAAAACGAGCCAAAGAAAAAAAAACGAATAAAGGAAGAAAGCTTTCTAATGAGCTAAAAATAGAAAAGCAGAGAATGCCAAAAATGTTTATCAAAATATTATTCAACAGCTTTTACGAGAAAACTGTAGCTATGGAGAAAGCGAAAGGAGGTTATATAAAGTGTTCATTATTCGAAATTGATCACTATTTTTTTACGCAATTAAGAATTGTTGAATTAACTATTCCTGAAAAATTAACGCAAGTTAAACTGAAGTTAAACTGAAGTAGTTGAATATTTTTTTGATAGGCGGTCTAAGACTTTTGTACAGTAGTGTACATACGCTGGAGGTTTATTCCATTTCACGGCAATTTGTGAAATATTGAAAAACCGACCCCAGTCCCGCTATTACATTGAGGATTTAGTACTCTAAATTCTCATAAAATTGTTTGTTTGTGCCATTTTATATATTTAAATTTGCCACAAATTATTATCAAATTTGTTTATAGGCGCGGAAGGAATTCTGCAAAAAACACTGAAGTTCTAGTTTCCGTTATATGTGGAAATTTTTAGGGAAAAAAATACAATGTTTTGAAAAGTGTTTTCATATAAAGGGTTATGGTGTTGGAAATACAATACTCTGCACTGGTTTGGTTCACAGGTTTTTTGAAAAGCCTACAATAAACGGAGACCTGATCTAAATATTACAAAATGTGTACAGAAAAACTAGTCAACAATGAGAATGAACTGTTTCAAATACTGAAAAGAGAGTTACGAAAAATTTGAAACATTCCTTTTTTTTTTTTTTTTTTTAAATGATGAAATAGTATCCATGAAAGTATTATTGCCGTTGAAAAAACAAAACCAAATCGCAAAATATTAATTATTTCAAATTTATAAATATTTTTTAAAATACTTACTGATTCTTCATTTAAGTATTTTTTAACACTAGAACTACCGGCGATTAAAGTAGATTTATTTATACCAAAGAAATCAAAATGAAAGGTGTTTGAAAGAATATCTATGAAAAGGGTAACAATTCTTTGCACATATTTTTTACAAAAAATCACAGAAAATCTTCAAAACTACATTATTGTAAATTTATAAAATTCCTATAAGAAATTGTGAATTAGTCATTTTAACTGGTTTGGTAGTTCTAGTGTTAACAAAACGGAATTCACATAATACTAAAATAAAAATTTTTTTGCATATTTAAGAACGCATAATACAACCTTATATGTGGGAGAACGGTCAACACTTTTGAACAATATCTCTAAACTAAGATAAATTGGAGTAGTAAATAATTAACTAAATTTGATTGAAATTAGAAATTCAATTCATCGATATAATTTATTATATTCATTGTGTTCGTTTGCAAGCCTCATCTTCAATTTTATTAGCAATAAATATTCATAGTAAATAATGCCTGACACTTTATCCTGTACCAGAGCAGACTAATAACAGTCTGTAGTGAGATCTGTAACACCAGTCATCAGAGTTAGGTGCACGCGTACCCGATTGCTTTTTAATTGCAATTTTCTCGAAAACGAAGCCTCCAATGAGATTTCGTTATTCTTGGTTTTCTTTTTATTTTGAGTCGTACTTTTTTCCTGTTCTCCTTTACACCACGAATTTTGGTCCACACTGTCGGGCAGTGTTTCTCAAAATATGGTACGCGTACCCTCTGGGGGAGCAGGAAGAGT
>SMSQ01009968.1:30222-42272 GCA_019453375.1 Ctenoplectra terminalis | reverse complement strand
GCTGTATCATCTCCTTCTTTTTTATTAAATATATATGTTTCCACATATCCCTCAATAGAAATGATAAGTAGACTCCGGATTCTTGTATAAATTTATATTCTTTGCAAATATTTTCTTCTTTCAAAGACTTTAAAGAACCTGTCGATATTCTGTACACCGCATTTTATCGATGTCAGTATGTATACATATATGTACTCTCAAGTCTAAGGATAAACCCTGCCTCGACGGTGCCACTAATCCGTGACAAATCGAGCAAAGTAGTGGCTGTATTTCATCGAATCAAGAAACGTTTGACGTGCACCTATTCCATGACGTGCAGGAACTTGTATTCCCATGAAATCCGCCGCTTTGACGTTCAACGCCTAATGCACGATTCTTGGAAGTATTACCATCGTTGAAATTGGCCTAGCTGTTGCTGGTATTGCAAACTTGCGCTTAACCTGGTTTGTACGTGGTAGCGCGATGTCTCGAAATGTATCTAATCGATCCGTGAAGCCAATTTTCTACATATTATTTCAATTATCTACTTATCGTTTCGAACAATTTTTGTTAGTATAATTCGACCATAATTATCATTTATTCGTTTAATGATCGATGTCGTTCGTGAAACTGGTTATGTGTAGATAATTCTATTTTAAGATGCGTATATCGTTCTAAGTTTCTTAGTTAAAATCGTTCTAAGTTATTCTAAGTTAAAACTGAGCTCTGAGCGAGTCACTTAGAGCTTCGATCAAATTTTTAAATGTATAATGTTCATTTTTTTATTTTCTAAACGTCTCTTTTTTTTCTATTTAAAAAAAAAATGTAGATTAACACTGCAACTACCGACGATTGAAGTATACTTATTTCTACCGAAGAAATCGAAGCGAAAGCTACATAAAATAATATGTGATGCAACTGAGACAAAGGTTTATCGATATTTTTAACAGAAAATTGCGGAAAATCTGCAGAAAGGCACCGTAGTTAATTTATAAAATTGTTATGAAAAATTACGAATGGGTCGTTTTGACCACTTTGGTGGTTCTAGTGTTAGAATAACCTATTGACAAATTAGCAAAAATTATTTTCAGTAATAAGTATAACTGGTTGAAACTTGATGTTTAAAATGATGTTGGATTGTATGTTTAAAAAATATCTAATTTATGTCACTTCTACGTATTTTACGATATTAACGCAACTTTGGATAAAATAATAATTTCAACGACACGTTAATTAGCATTAGAGTCGTATTTCAGGTTCGTAAGAAAACAACAGATATAAAAATTGTGCTTTTTAAAATAAAAAGAAGGGGTAAGAACCCTAATGCCTCTGTACACATTTTATTAATTTTTTGCTTCATTTTTTGCTACAAGAAAATATACCGATTGTCATAAAGCATTTGTATAAATAGTGGTATATGTAATATAATTGAGAATTACCGTGAAATGGAAGATGACGTTCAGCATTATTTGTTCATTTTATATAGCTGCGAAGTTAAATTGAAATTCATGTATTTACAGAAAGTAATATCCTTCTCTAAGTGACGGTGCTAAAATGGTCAACAGAAATGGAGTACGTCACTCAGAGCTTTCAATTATAGGGACGAAGTTGAAGAAAAGTTAACTACCCTTCACAGTCTGCAGAAATTTTATGGAAGAAAATATAAATTATTCTTATTATTTCTATTTGAAACGTGTTCCTGATTCGGTATACTATTTATCACTTTACGTATCAATTTTTTATATTTCAGGACAAGCAGTGTAAATTAATAAAAAGTATTTTTTTTTTAATTTACACGAATACAATTTGCTATTATTTAATTATTCGCTTAAAATAGTCTGTCTGTAAATATAAAAAATAATTTACTATCCAATTTACTATCCTTTAAAAATTTTGCTCGCATTGTATATAAAGGAACTTCTGTATCGTACAAATTTTTAATTTCTATTATTAATGTATGTAGAATACAATAAGTATTTAACGAATGCAATTTTAAACGAACTGTGTAAGAAAATAAAATTAAGAAAATCTGTATTGCATAATTTTTTTAATTATAATACAGTCGGTACGTGAGCAATGCAATTTGCAACAATTTAAATTGTTAAATTATAATATCGTTGTCGTGCAGAGTGTCGATAATATTGATTTAATATAACGTGTACAATATTTTTTAATAAGATAAGCACCCCTGATCAATGATATTATGTATCGGGAACAGCAAGTAGTATTGGACAGTAGCTAGTCAGACACGTGTCTTCTTATTGATCGATTAATATCCCTCAGTGCCGATAACTTTCTCAATTATAGTTCAGTGAAATAATTACGATACGTTTACTAAGTTTATCCAAGGAAAATAATTTAAAAATAAAATGACCACTTTTTAATAATTATTATCTTTGAAGAGTCTCATTCTTTAATTTCTAACGCAATTATTAGGGAGTCCAAAAAGTTCGTGTGTTTTAAGATGCAAATGAAAAGCAATTTTCTTTTAAAAGGAAATATTTAAATATTAAATATTAAATATTAAATATTTTTATATTTTTATATTTTAATATAAGGATATATATAAATATTTCAAAACGCAAGAAGACAATTATTGCTAAAAACTGCAGGAACTTATTGGACAATCTAAGACTAATAATAAATATTTAAGGTTTCTTCGATTAAAATAAATAATAAAAATTGTTTTAAATGTTTTAGTATAATATACTGTATTAAAAATTTGTACTTTTAAATTATATTATAATTTAAGTATATTAAAAAAAATGAGATACAGAATACGTATATTGCCGCTGGTCTTGAATTAATTATTATATAACTTTGATGGAAATTTACTCGATTTATAAGCTCGAAAATTGGAACTACCTTGACCACCAATTTAATGATTAAAATTATGAAAAGCTGGGAATTATAAAGTTCACATTCGGTAATTCCATTTTCAAGTTATACTTCATATGCTTCCAAAACCATATTTCTGTCAATTTGTTCAATTTGTTCCCGTACAAACTTTATAATTCATTTCCAACTCTCTACAACTACGTGAACAATGATAAATCACGAATTCGGTTAGAATGGTTGAAGTTTTCAATTCTGTCTCGAAGATCACCGGTCTCTCGTGGCGTAAAACTTGGAAGATTGTTAAAAGTTTGGCAATTGTTCGATTTCTCCACGATGTTAAATTACAGATTGCAACTAATCTCAATTTTACTGTGAATCATTAGATACTACTAACTCTATTAAAAGTACACGATACAAAAAACAATTACATTTTAATTTTTCAAAGGAAGACATTCTCAAAATAAAAAGGGAATAAAATTACCAGATTGTTACCATTAAAAATTATTTACCAAAGATGTGCGTTAATTATTATTAAAACATAATAAAAATTATTATTTCATCACTTTGAATATATTCAAAGACTATATAAAATAAATAATTATTTCAATTCGTTTAGATCAAAAATATAATATGTATCTTGTGATTATAATTATATACAATTTTTTATTTCTCGCATTAATTCAATTTATCTATATTGAAATTGTGAACAATAAAATATGAATATCAAATCCATAATAAAAATTATTATTTCACCACTTTAAAGATGTTGAAAGACACAATACAGAATAAATAATTATTTCAATTCGTTTAGATCAAAAATATAATATGTATCTTGTGATTATTATACACAATTTTTTATTTCTCCCATAAATTCAATTTATCTATATTGAAATTGTGAACAATAAAATATGAATATCAAATCAAAAATAAGTTAACTTTCTTGGAGGTACACCACCTTTCTTCATATATTCCTAAAATGGCGCACGCTTGACTTCAAGACAGAACAGTGAGAAAATTCCCAATTTGGGTCTAACTCGGTGGTCTTTGGTCTTAAATTAACCCTCTATGGGACCGTGTGATTTAAAAGTTACAAACTGATGTATCTATATTTTAAAAAATTAATTTTCTTTAGTTATCACTGCACTATTAAATTTGATTACTGTATTACCGTAGCGACACCACGATCCATCCACAGTAATTATTAATTTAAACATTTTCAAACCAAAGTAAAAAACTGTAATCAATCGTAATTTTTTCTCCAATAAGCAGACAAAATTCAGGCTATAGAGGGTAAAAGGCCCTAAGAACAACATAAAGAAAGTCTCTAAACGTAACGCTAATCACATGCCCTAATTAATAAACTTTCCCTAACGATTGTTTTTGTTTTGAAACAAAACACTGATGCTTCTGAGGTGATCTCAAGCAACTTTTTCCTCCGCGTAAATGTCAAACTTGGCTTTGTCAACCCTTTCCGTACGAGCGCCGGATATATCCGACATTCATCTGATGACCTAACGTCGCTTATATAATTAACAGGATTTTATATAAATGACTTTTAATATTAAAACTGTAAACGACACTTGTTAAAAGAAATATTGTTTGATTAATCCTTTCACTACGGTGCTTCAAGGACTAAAAACGCTATTGCTATATAGATCGATACAATTTTTGTCGATACGACAAAAATATACATATCAAAATTTAGATACATCGTGCAATGAATTATGTTATAACACATGTGAATGAAAATAAAAATAATTTTCTGCTATAGAAGATGTCCGTGTACGGTTTTAGTAAAGAATTGTTTAATTTCTGAGACCGTATATATACGCCTTTCGTAGCGAAAGGGTTAAGCACAGTTCTTATTAAAAAAGTTGTTCGAAATATAAAAGTTACAAACTGATGTACCTATATTTTAAAAAATTAATTTTCTTTAGTTACCACTGCGCTATTAAATTTGATTACTGTATTACCGTAGCGACATCACGATCCATCTACAGTAATTATTAGTTTAAACATTTTCAAATCAAAGTAAAAAACTGTAATCAATCGTAATCTTTTCTCCAATAAGCAGACAAAATTCGGGCTATAGAGGGTTAACGCTTAGAAAAATCTTTGTGCGAAAGAGGATTGGCCACGTGTTATGTGTGCATTTTTAGAGCGGCGCCTTCGGAGCGCTCGTATCGAAAGAATTAACGAGTTATTAAAAACACAGAAATTTTGTAGCGAGTATTGCTTCAATTGGATTTTATCAAATTGGCGAAAAAGATGTTAATAAAAAGCGATTTTTTTTTATCACAAAAGCAAACATTTTTATCCAATAATGTATGTGTTCATTTGAACCGCTAAGTTACATTTTGTTTCTAAGATTTCAACTGAATTTAGTCGCATCTCAAAGCGCTGGAAGACAATTATCGCTGAAAACCGCACGAACTTATCGACCAACCTAATACATCAATTGTTTCACAGTTACGTATGATTGTCACATCAATTGTTTTGGAAAAGCATTCACAGCTTGTGGTCATGGCTCCTTATCAACGGTTCACACGGTGGTGCAATTTCTGCGACCACTACTGTATTAGGTTGTCACGGTTGAAATGTCCGAATTATTTATAAAGCTTTCAACGATTACTCTTTTATTAAATACCATGCTTTTAATTACAATACGCACGATAACGAGTGTGAGATTTAACCAGACTTCTTAGTTCGTTCTCGATCGCTTTCTTAGGGCGACTACAAGGTACATTTTCGAGGTTTATATCTTGAATGTCGAATTGTTCGTTTACAAACTGTTTTTTTCAAAAGCAGTATTAATATTACCAGAAACTTCTATTTTATTTAATTACGGTATAATTTAACACTACAACTACCGACGATTAAAATAGATCTATTTGTAGCAAAGAAATCAAGATGATGAGTATTTGAAAAAACTCTTATAATAAGGGTAATAATTCTTTGTGAAAGTGGTTGATGCGACGATAAACAACAAATTAAAAAAAAAAAAATTCTTTGTGCATATTTTTTGCAAAAAATTATAGAAAATCCCCAAAAATGCGCCACTGTGAATTTATAAAATTTCTATGAGAAATTACGAACCAGTATTTTTTCAAATACTTATCATTTCGATTTCTTTCCTACAAATAACTCTATTTTAATCATCGGTGGTTCTACTGTTAATAGCGTATAAAACTAACGAAAATGAATATATCTTAACCAAACTTTTGTCCAAAGATGCCCGAATTGTCACTCTTTAGAATATATACGCGTGTCATTTGTTTTCAATCATTCCGACATATATAGATTTCTTCTAATGGCACCTACCGAAAATCGGCAACCAACTTTCCAGACAACCCAATACACTCTCCATAACGAAAGAATTAATGCTACCTTTAATTACATATAATGACATAAAATTGGACATTTCATATGCAACAACCTAATATTTCCGAAGCCCCGCTTTTCTGTTTAATAGGAAGCAGCAAACTACATTGACAACAGAACGAATCGGTCATACTAATTTTTCTCACGCATATCTGATGAAAAAAGAAGATCCTCCAATGTGCATCAGTTGCAACTTTAGGAACTCTATCCATCGTATCACGACATCGTGCTCGGCGTATGAAAATGAAAGGAAGATATTTCAAATAAAGAAAGACACTAAAGAACTTACTAGAACCGTCAAATCGTGTAAAAACCTGTTTAGTTTTTTGAAACATGTAAATCTTCTGCATAATTTAAGCTTTGATCCAATATGGTATTACCTAGTCTAATGGTCACTTTCGTCTTGCACTGGGACTGTATCCCAGTCATCCATTTCCTTTACACATGTCTGAAGTGGAATTTGCTTCATTGGTTTCGTATTAAATCAACGTTTTCCTGACGGTGAAATTACGTGGTTGCTAATAACCCATTCGGGTTGATGCAACTTTAAATTTAAATTAAAAAAAAAAAAAAAAAACGAGACACAACTGTTAACCCTTAGCGCTCCTTTGACTCCGCTACGAAGACATTCTGTTTTCAACATGATCACCCTCAATTTCCAAAGATATCACGCCACGGTGATTCACAAAATAAAAAATTTATATTTCGTTTGGGAGAGGAAAAAGGATATTTGTAAAATAAATAAAAACAAGTACTTTCAATCCATCATATCACGACATCGTGCCCGGCGTATGAAAATGAAAGGAAAATATTTCAAATAAAGGAAGACACTAAACAACTTACTAGAACTTCAAATCGTGTAAAAACCTGCTTAGTTTTTTCAAACATGCAAATCTTCTGCACCTAATTTAACCACTCGCGCTGGCAGCTAATTCACAGTTGCGTTTACCAAAACAATACTCTAATTTTTTTTTTATGAATAATCGTGCGTAGTATAATATATTTAACTGTACTTCGTAAAACGAGCATGTTATTTTTAATTTCGCGATAACTATCTACAACTTAAAACTTAGTTCGCAACTTAAAAACATAAACATCTCGACGTGCATGGCGCGTCTTTCCAGCGCAAATGGTTAAGCTTTGATCCAATATGGTATTACCTAGTCTAATGGTCACTTTCGTCTTGCACTGGGACTGTATCCCAGTCATCCATCTGCTTTACATATGTCTAAAGTGGAATTAACTTAACACTTTGCGGGCCGCGCATTTATCGCCGTTACGCTGCCGCCGGCGAGATTCACGCAGGTTCCACTGCTCGCCAACGGTGATATTTACGCAATTTTTCGCAACGTAAGTAGTTGGTATATAATTATTATTAAAGAAGGCACCAAAATAACTGTTACACTATTTTCATTCCGTAGTCTTATATTTTTTAACTAGTACTAAAACATTTTATTTAAAAAATTTAATTCCTAAGATTCATAGTTCTTTTTAGTATGATAATTTTGAAAACATTTTCCAACATGCTTGTTGGATAATATACAGTATAATATACAATAAACAGTTGAAACCAATGTTCCCTGATCGTCAAATGTTGTTTTGCAACAGTATGTCCACCTATACAAACGTCGATACGAAGCATCATCGTTGGCGAAAATAAGTCACGCGTACGTGACAGCGACCCGCAAAGTGTTAATTGGTTTCGTATTAAATCAACGTTTTCCCGACGGTGAAATTACGGTGGTCGCTAATAACCCATTCGGATTGATGCAACTTTAAATTTAATTTAAAAAAAAAAAAACCTAATATTTCCAACCGGTCCCGATAATGATGGTATCGCGAAATTCGATCCGAGGGAAGGGACAATTTAAGCGGGCCGCCTATGTCCCAATCAATCGACTGCACTCGAATGCGATTCCTTGAAAGATATCGAGTGATATCCAATAAAGCAAAGACCTGGTGAGTGCAGCTTTAGATAGTCTATCGATCGTGCCTCGCGACCACGGTTCACCCTCAGAGGTACAAAGTTAAAGCGCACAGGAAGCTACTGACTGCACTCTTCTTCTTCTTCTTCTTTTTTTTTTTTTATTTTTGTTTATTTTTTTACGAGGCGTACAATCCTTCGTACATACGCGCACGTTTACGTCACATCGGGAAGCATTTTGACGTCAGGTGTTGTTTGTAATGACGCGAACAGTGTGCTGGGGTATAATGGCTGTGATATTGTACGAAGGAGAAATGGCGACAATGTGTTTTGCTTCGACATCAGCGTTTACGAACTTTTCCGATGCAAAAGGACGTGACCTCTTTAGAGCTCGAGGAAGTTTCTTGATAAGAAGTTCGCTTTGTTTCGGCGAGTCGGTGGCAAAATTGACCAACTCTGCTTCGTTTTCTTTTATTTTTTTTCCCTTTTTTTTGAACGAGATGTTGGTCCTTAGCGAATGCTAAGGGTAACATTTTCTGAGTCTTGCTTTTAGTTTGGATTTTTAATGCAAATGGTTGTAAATTTTATTTGCTTTTGTGTGAAATGGAAGCTTTTCGTTGATGAAAGTGTATGATTGAGGAAATTATTTTTTTCGGTTTTTTTATAATAATAAATTGATGAAAATTTGTACGGAATATTTAGAAATAACAGTGTGTAATTGGAGCGATTATTTTTAAAATCATTTTGGAATAATAGATTAATAAAAATTCGTATTAGAATCAATTTTTAGAAGTAAGAGTGTATGATTGAAGAAATTATTTTTTAAATAATTTTGCAATATTAAGTTAATAAAAATTCGTATTTAAATGAATTTTTAGAAGTAAGAGTGTATGATTGAAGCAATTTTTTTTTAAATTATTTTGCAATAATAAGTTAATAAAAATTGGTACTCGAATGAATTTTTAAAAGTAAAAGTGTGTAATTGAAGCAATTATTTTTTAAATCATTTTACAATAATAGATTAATAAAAATTCATATTGGAATAAATTTTTGGAAGTAAAAGTGTATAAGAAAAGCAATTATTTTTTAGATTCTCTATAATAATAGATTAATAAAAATTTATACCGGAATAAATTTGCATTTATCGAACGTTAAGAATTTTATTACTTGGTCAGTTTTATTAACAATCCAACGATACAATGCACATTCATGAAATTCGAAGTATAAAGCGATACGAAACAATTGCAAAATAATTCACTGTAGCTTCCATTAATTATTTATAAAATTTTGATCCAGCATGCACGAGCTTAAACAATTATTCTAGTTTGATTAACGAAATATTCTAACAATGTAATACAATAACAATTTAATTGTTCAAAAATGAATAATAAAATATTTATTCGTTTAATCCGACATCTACCCATTATTTTTATATTCGTTTGTTATTAAAACCAATCGACAATTCGTTTACTGTTATTTTATTACACATAAAAATTTTTATCGAGAGTGCTCACAGTTGACGCAGTATGTTTATTTCGTACATAATTTAAATTTTATCCGTTTATTAAATTTCTGTTTGCATAACTGAATTCCGAGGCTTAATAATCATAAAATTGATATATTTTTCACAACGGCTGTAATTAAAGTGAAAGTATTGCATTCCCTTTCATCGAGCGCATCACTTCATTAGTGAAGTATAATGTAACGATTATCAATATTAAAGAGTATCGCTTGTTTACATTTACACGTTCATTGCCTCACATGTATCTATTTTAAGTTTCCGTTAAATTTTTTAATTTTGTTTTTCTAATAATCAGACTGCGAATTTTTATACGTTCACGAAAAATTTTAAGGCAGAAAAATACACAGAATACACGTAATAAACAAAAATATAGTACTCATTATAATATTCAGCGAATAAAAAATAGTTCTATCTAGCTTATGTTTTTTCAAATTATATTTACAATTTAAAAAAGGCACGAAAGTACACAGAACATGCTAAGCAAAAATATAATACTCTTTATAATATTTAGTGAATAATATAATTGTCTATCTAGCTTCTATTTTTTAAATTATATTCATAATGATATGAATTTTCATGGAAAATTCTCAGTCTTTATTATGCTATTTTATTAATTTTTAATTACATTTTATATTAATTTTGTAATTTTATTTATAACACTTTAAGCGTGTTATATTTTGGTGGTAAAATTTTCTGAGCCTTCTTTTTAACTTATATTTTTAATACAAATTATTGTAAATTATATTTACTTTTGTATGAAATTGAAGTTTTACGTAGATAAAAGTGTGTAATAAATTATTTTTCTCGTTAATTATCACGTTTTAATTTCAATTTCTAGAATACTATTAATTCTTTTTATACAGAGTGTTCTATAAAATATAACCGTTCAATCATTATACAATTTGTAATTTAATTTTTAACCGCAAAGACACTTAAATAAATGAGCGAGCTAGTAAATTATAATGAAACAAATAATAATGGTTAAAAACTTAAACGTTTAGATATGTACGTTTAGTAAATAACTAAATTAAATTTTTCAAGTAATTAATGCAGCATAAAATTGAATAAACTATGTATTTAAAGTAAGTTCAAATTTAGGTGTACGCGTTTCTTCCTAAATTAACAGTTCAGTCATTGATCCAACAACATTTCGCTATTTATGACTTTTAAATTGGAAGCGAAATACAATATTCTACTTTTTATTTATCTCTGTTATATTTGTTATCGATATTTTGTTTCTAAGAAATACTAACAACCGAGGATTCAATTTCTATCTGTTCCACGTGCGTGGAATTACAGTGGCGTTTTATAGCTTTTTTTTTTTATAACGATGGCCTCTGACATTTATATTTTCGTTAAAATACGGTAAATAAATTTAAAAAAAGAAAAGAAGGAAAAGCGCGTATAACAATTGCTATTTTACAGTTTTAGCTAGTGTTAAAAATAATTAGAAATAATATTTTAACAAAATAAATCTCAAAAGCAGTCTTATAGTTAAAAGAAATGTAAACTTTAATACCTTGTAAAAATGGTAAAAGAAACTTTGTTTAATATGAAAATTAATATTACATTTATATTTTCGTTAAAATACGGCAAATAAATTTAAAAAAAGAAAAGAAGGAAAAGCGCGTGTAACAATTCCTCTTTTTTTAAATCTTCGTATTTATTTTTAACCCATGTATTAGGTTGTCCCAAAAGTTTCGTTCGTTGTATTAATAAGTATTACAAGCATAATATTTTTGTTTTACAATATATTATTATTTTATGTAGGATCCATTTTGATTTATCACCTTCCTGCATTTCTCGTTTAATAGATAAGTCTGAATATTTATATAAATACTGCCAAATGAAGCTGTTGCGTGAAGACAACGGAAGTCGGGACAACCTAATATCTACATTTTTTATCAAACATAAAAATGGATAAAAATAAAAATAGAATTAAACGTAACCGTATTACAATCCGCATAATTTTTATCTTTCATGCGTATCTCAATATAAATTATTATACTGAAATTTGTTATTATATATAATTTGAAAACCAGTAACGCCGTATTTTACACCCGAAAATTACTCGATCAAATATATCTAAATATTCAAATATCGTTAATAAATTAATGCTACATTCCGTTCGCGTCCATTCCTGAGGGTTTAATAAATATTCTTCGATATATCTCGACGGTCCCGCCGTTTCTAATTCAAAGCTGTTCACCGAGGGGTGAGCGTAAATTATCTTCGACAGCCAGTTCAATCTTAAGTATGGAACCCCGAAGGGGACGAAAAGATTTGAAATTAAATGATCGATTCAACCCAATCCGTTATTTCCGAAATTTCTTGAAAACTCTATTTCTTATAAAAATATATTCTTCCATAAAGAATGTTTAATTCTTAACACTTTGCCCTACAATC
>SMSQ01009968.1:0-22356 GCA_019453375.1 Ctenoplectra terminalis | reverse complement strand
CGATGAAAAACATTCTGTGTGTTTTTAACTTTTTTTTATAAATCAATTTCACTTTTGTATTAAGAAATATTAAAGCGAATTTAATACAACTTCGAGCTAAACTTCCACTTATCCTACTAACAATATCCAGAAATACAGAATAAGGTTAATATAGAACGATGAAAAAGATTTTCTGTGTTTTTATCTTTTTTTTATAAATCAATTTCACTTTTGTATTAAGAAATATTAAAGCGAATTTAATACAACTTCGAGCTAAAGTTCTACTTATCCTACTAACAATATCCAGAAATACAGAATAGGCTTAATATAGAACGATGAAAAACATTCTGTGTGTTTTTAACTTTTTTTTATAAATCAATTTCACTTTTGTATTAAGAAATATTAAAGCGAATTTAATACAACTTCGAGCTAAACTTCCACTTATCCTACTAACAATATCCAGAAATACAGAATAGGCTTAATATAGGACGATGAAAAACATTCTGTGTGTTTTTAACTTTTTTTTATAAATCAATTTCACTTTTGTATTAAGAAATACTAAAACAAATTTAATATAACTTCCAGTTAAACTTCCACTTATCCTACTAACAATATTTAGAAATAGAGAATAGGGTTAATATAGGACGATGAAAAACATTCTGTGTTTTTACCGTTTTTTTATAAATCAATTTCACTTTTGTGTTTAGAAATATAAAACGAATTTAATACAATTTCGAGCTAAACTTCCACTTATCCTACTAACAATATCCAGAAATAGAAAATAGGGTTAATATAGAACGATGAAAAAACATTTTCTGTTTTTATCTCTTTTTTATAAATCAATTTCACTTTTGTATTAAGAAATATTAAAGCGAATTCAATATAACTTTAAGTTAAATTCTCACTCATCCCTCTAACAATATTTAGAAATAGAGAATAAGGTTAATATGGGACAACGAAAAAACATTTTCTGTGTTTTTATCTTTTTTTTATAAATTAATTTCACTTTTGTATTAAGAAATACTAAAGCGAATTCAATATAACTTTAAGTAAAATTCTCACTCATCCCACTAACAATATATATAAACAGAAAATGAGCGAATTTTCATCCTAAAAGCATACTTATGAGTGTTAATGTATTAAGTTATCCCGAATGTTCCTTCCGTTATCTTCACGCAATGCTTTCGTCTAACAATGTTTAAATAAACATTCAGCCTTATTTGTTAAACGAGAGATGGAGGGAAAAAATAGCGCAAAATGAACCTTGTATAAAATAATAACATATCGTAAAACAAAATATTATGTATCCATTACTTATTAATAAAACGAAAGAAACTTTTGGAACAACCTAATATCACGGAACATTTACAATTATTTTCTTTTTATAGATCAAAATTTACCGTTATACTAAAAAATATTAAAAAAACTCGATACAGCTTTCAGTTAAACTCTCCCTTATCCCACTCGCAGGAAACACCTCTGAAGAGTGCATCGGAGATCTGAAAGTTTCCGTTCACGGTCAAGCCGAATTCTTAAAGTGGGAAGTAAAAGAAGAAGAAAAAAAAGAAAAAAAAAAGTCGAAGGTCATTTCTCATCGATTAATAGAATTGTTCTCTTTTATCTGTTCTGCAAACGAAGTAATATCGGGGACATTCCATCACGTTGAAAAACTCGTTCGTACATCGGCGAAATGAAGACACGTTTCAAGGAATAAACTCAATTAAATCCGCGAATTGGATGTGAATGCGAACAAAGCCAATAGGAAGCTGCGTCGATTCTTGAATTCTTCCAATAATTGGACAATAATGCCGGTCGGGGCAAAGATTGTCCTGCAGCCAGAACGATAATCGATACTTGCAGTTTTATCAACGAACAACATGCGAATTGTCGTTTCGCGGGGAATGCTATCAAGCTCGTGATCGATGCCACTCGAGAATCGTGCAAGAGACAGCAGTCATTTCTTCACTATTATCGAGATTAAAGGTTTCCATGCACTTTGACATTTGAATTGTTAAGTTCACCGCTCTCGACATTCGTGTGTTCTTCGGTATTGCACGCACTCGAGGATCGCATGGAATTTCATTAAGCTTTATCGACAAAGCGGTGTAATGAAAGTCGGAGGCTGCTCTGCATTTTATTTGTAAATTTATTCCAACAAGTAACGAATAAGACGATTAAGGTTATCGAGAGCTCCTTGAAATCGGATTTGATTTTGATTAGCTCCAAGCTTGATTGCCTTTAGTTCTTACTGGTTTTGTTAACTCTAACCTCAATTCTGTTAGGTTACCAGAAACAAAATATATTATAATTGATTACAATTTGTTTGTTTCTTTTTTTTTTCGATTTGAAATTTAAAAACTAATCGTTGCGATTAACAGTATAATATATAAAGTAAGAATCTGAAAGATACAGTTGGCCATGAAAGTTATTCGGCCATCTTAGATTCTAACCTTACTTCTTTAAAATATAATTAATTACAGTTTATTTCTTTCTTTTTTTTGTCGATTTGAAATTTAAAAACTAACCGTTGCGATTAACGGATCGATAAATATATAAATTAAGAATCTGAAAGATACAGTTGGCCATGAAAGTTGTTCGGCCCTCTTAGATTTTAACCTTACTTCTTTAAAATATAATTTTTATTTTCTGTGTATTCTTTGCTTTAATAAAAGTAATTATTTAAAAATTTTCTGTGTATTCTCTACTTTAATAAAAGTAATTATTTAAAAATTTTCTGTGTATTTTTTACTTTAATAAAAGTAATTATTAAAAAATTTTCTATGTATTCTTTACTTTAATAAAAGTAATTATTTAAAAATTTTCTGTGTATTCTCTACTTTAATAAAAGTAATTATTTAAAAATTTTCTGGGTATTCTCTACTTTGTTTAATCCTTTAACCGCGGACCATTCAAGATTGAAACTTTTTCGCGTACCGCATGCTCTATCCGTGTTCGATTAATTATCCAACGTGCAATTAATTGCAAATTGAATTTTATACATTTATATCTCGCATCACTCCTTTCATTTTATTTTTTTCCACAACATATTTTCTTCTTGCAAATCACAACTAACTCGTTTAATCTGAAAATTTTGATCGTCAAACGCATATATGCGTCTGTAGTTCGTATCGATAGCATTTATCGGACGCATATATGCGTCCATAGCAGATGAAGGGTTAAAAATTATTATACAGTATTGTAAAATAAGCTGTTAAATGTTTATCGAAAGAAGATTTTTATTTAATTTATTTGCAAACTTATAATCGTATACAAAATTCGGTTAATACCTAAAATGGCCGAATACTTTTGTAATCAAGTATAGCTATAGTTGGAAAATGATTGTCCATTTTTTCTTTAAATCAGTATAATATTAATATTTTTAATATTCAGTGTACTTCTAAAAATAAACGGGAAATGGAATATTTTATAGTCTACGCGAGATCGAATAATTTCAGCCGCAAGGCCATCTCACCCGGAATTACTCTACAAAATATGAGAATATGAAACATCCGAGTTAACACCAGATTTATGAAACCCGTCAATTTAACATATTTCAAACCTTATACTTATAACTGTAACAAGTAGATACGTATACGGAAAATGTACACCCGAAATGGAATTTGTATGAAAAATAAATGCATCGAATAAATTTCTGTTAACCCTCTATGGGACCGGGCGACTTAAAAGTTACAAACTGATGTATCTATATTTTAAAAAATTAATTTTATTTAGTTATCACTGCACTATTAAATTTGATTACCGTATTACTTTAACAGTAATTATTAATTTAAAAATTTTCAAATAAAAGTGAAAAACTATAATCAATCGTAGTTATTTCTCAAATAAACAGACAAAATTCTGGCTATAGAGGATTAATAAAAATCTATTTGATAAAATAAACTAATGTAGCTATGTTTGGAACTGTTTCGCAATATATTAACAAGTACACTCTTCGAGTGAAAATTTGTCTATTTTGTATTTCTAGATACTGTGAGTAAGATAAGTGGAAACTCGAAATTGTATCGAATTCGTTTTAATAGCTTTTTAGAATGAAGCAAATATTGATTTGTAAACAAAGCTAAAAAACACACGGAATGTTTTTCACCGTTCTATATTAACTCTCATACGCTGTTCCGGGTGAAAATTCGTTTACTTTCTATTTCTAGATACTGGGAGTAAGATAAGTGGAAACTCGAAATTATATCGAACTCGTTTCAATGGTTTTTTGGAATGCAGTAAATATTCATTTATAAACAACGCTAAAAACGGACAAAATGTTTTTCACCGTTCTATATTAACTCTCGTACGTTAAATGAAAGGAATAAATGGAAGTTTGACTCAAAGTTACATCGGATATAAATTTTTATAAATGCGTAATAGAATAACTATTTCGATAGTTGATTATTTTTAAATGTGAATTCAAATTGCAGTTTTGAGTGGCAAGAAGGGAAGATGTGGTTAACTAAATTAGATAAAAATTGAAATGCGGTGCAATAATGTTTAATATTAGTAGTAAAATAAAAATTAGTAGTATAGTATTTAATATTCATGGTAAAATAAAAATTAGTAGTATAGTATTTAATATTCATGGTAAAATAAAAATTAGTAGTACAGTATTTAATATTCATAGTAAAATCAAAATTAGTAGTATAGTATTTAATATTCATAGTAAAATCAAAATTAATAGTATAGTATTTAATATTCATAGTAAAATCAAAATTAGTAGTACAGTATTTAATATTCATAGTAAAATCAAAATTCATAGTAAAATATTTAATATTCTATATTAAATAATAATATAAAATAAAATAGAGAATTCGAAATTACATCAAATTCGTTCCAATAGTTTTTAAGAACGAAGCAAACATTCATCTATAAACAAAGCTAAAAACGTTCAAAATATTTTTCACCGTTCTACATTAACTCTCATACACCAAATGAAAGGAACAAATGAAAGTTTAACTCAAAGTTACATGGAATATACATTTTTATAAATACCAAATAGAAAAAGAATACTCAAATCCTAGTTTTCTATAATTGACGTCTTTTGATATCACAGAAATTTTCAATATCCTCAATTCCTATAAATCCAATATCAAATAGTCTCGTCGGGAATTAATTATAAACGATAGATTGTCTAATTAAGCGATAATTAACTCTCTGTCTCTATCCGTTATATATTTTTACGCCAAGTACACAGCTGGTTCCATAAATTCCCTTCGATCGGGAAAAGAAAAGAACTTCGACAATTCGGATATCGAGCAATGTTAGTTACTTCGAATAAAAGAGAGAAAATACTTTTCGCAGGGTCCAATGAAAAATTTACGCGATTCGTACGACCATCGATTCGTCGAAAGGGAGAGGAAACGATAAAGGGGAGACTTTACATGGTTCGATGGAGACGAAGAAGAACACTGTTGAAGAATAGGATATCAAGAACAGGGAGGGCTTAACACGGTGGAACGGCATGCTAATGGAAATCGATTTGTAAAACGTTCCATGGCGAAGTTGTCGCTGTTCCAAAGGATTTTCTCTTACCGAACAACGTCTTCGAGTATTTTATATTTTTTGTCGATAAATTATTGTCGATTTTTGACGAGAGAAAATTGTAATATCAACCTTTTGTCTCAGGATATCCTTCCGTAGTAATTGGTCAGCAAGTATGATTTATTTTCAATTTTATATATTTTTATTATTGGGTGTAATATTTTAGTGTAACGATAAATTTGTGTGATAAAATAATAATAGCTCGGTTGGTAGAACGTAACGGTAAATTTATGTAATAAAATAATGGCAGCTTGGTTAGTAGAATATTGATAATAATCGTGAAATTACGTTTGCGGTGAATTTTAGACGATATTAACCATCAGTGCGTTTCTCGGTAATAATTATTTAAACCGTGATAGTTATTTATTTAATGTATTAACCGTTTGCACTTCACTGGCGCCGTTAGAGGGACATGTGCAATTTCCTTCAGAGATTAAGTTTCAAATTGAATTCTGTATCTTGGTCGAATCACACACTTCTTTTGTTTTAAAATACGGTAAATTAACCAAATAGAGGTTAATTCTCTTAAATAAAATTCTCTTGATTCTAATAAATAGAGGTTAAGTTTTAAATTAAATTTTGTGTTTGTCGTCAATCCGGAATTGTTTCTCTTTTTATTCTAAATCGAAGCAAGTTAACCAAACGAATAGAAAAAGTAAATGAAAATAAGGCAAAATATATATTAACCATGTATGGGACCGTGTGACTTGAAAGTTACAAACTGATGTATCTATATTTCAAAAAATTAATTTTCTTTAGTTATCACTGCATTATTAAATTTGATTGCTATATTACTGTAGTGACACCACGACCCATCTACAGTAATTATTAGTTTAAACATTTTCCAATCAAAGTGAAAAATTTTAATCAATGGCAATTTAAATTTTTCTTAAGTTAAGTAAGTTCAACAGTCTCTACGCTCTGTTCAACACTACTCTCTTCTCCATAACGGAAAATCCTCGCAAGTCCCTTTTTCTCCTTCCTTCGCACTCCTATCACCTTGCCCACGCATCGACCCATCGTCCGTCCGTTGGGTCTGGTCTTCGTCCGTTAACGCTTTCTATTGCCGTCCATAAACTAAAGGTTCTTAACCCTTTGACTACTGTTGGCGCTTATTGGCGTCCGAAACATATTGGCTTCCCGGTACAGTAGGCGCCAATTGGCGTCCAAATCAAATTTCGCTTGTTTCGCCCGTTTAAAAATTTGTCGGTATTTTGAATATTTTAATACACTTCCACAGAAGTGCATGTCTAACGAAAAATTTCGCCGCACCCAGTGGACGTCGCGAGTGAATTCGTACCGTACCGTACGGCCAGTTCGTGCCAAAGTCTGCCGCGGTCAAAGGGTTAAAACTACGACACTACACTTGTGAAATAAATGATTAAAATTTTTTTAATAAAAAATATATAGTAACATTTAAGAATACTTTATGTGAATATCTGCTACCAAATGCGAATTAAAAAAGTGAATATATGCTGTTTGTGCGTCGCAGCGTCGACCGTGATTAGCGACGAGTAAACGACGGGGTGTAATCCAACCGAATTGTTGGATCCCCTTCGTATGGGTTTAGTGGACTGTATCTCAGAATGTGTGTGTACTTGTCGATATACAAGTGTCTATGTGTGCAACGGTGTTTCGCGTTGTCTTATGTCGAATCTACAGGGGGTAAGACCGAAATGTCTTACCCTGTAGTGTAAGGGAGAGGAAAAGAGAGAGAGAGACGGAAGTAAAGCGGAAGAAACGGAAAAACGGAAGAACACGAAAGACACTGAAGAACGGAAGTCACTGACACTTTCTGAAGTCTCTGTCAGAATAATCGAGCTCTGTGGCGCGTGGGAATTATTTGGTTTTATTAAATAACAATAATAATAATATAATAACTGAAGTTTTAACAATACTAAAACAATACTCTTAATCACTCTGTCTCTCCTCGCTGCTCTCTTTCCTCACTGCCCTCTTGCCACACAATCTCTCGCGCCCCGAACATTCACTCGCTTAAATGTACATCCCTCAATCGCTCTATCTTTTTTCCACATACATTCCTTTTTCACTCGCACTCAAAATCTTCGCATCCATCCCTTCCAATCACGCAGTCACGTAGACTTCATTCCCACGGCCCAGTTTTTCGGTTTCAAACATACACTTGACATCACCCAGCCACTCTTCGCTAACATTCTTTCGACCACCCAAGATTCGTCCACGGTCACACTTTTCCAAACATACCCGGATCATTCTCACTCGCAACCATAAATACATTCACACCACCACTTGAGAGGCCCATCTACTGGCGCCGTCCCGTCGCAGGTAGTGCCTGACTCTTACAGTAGTCTATAGCCAAAATGTCTAAGAATGTCTAAGAATATGTAAGACCGAAATGTCTTACCAACGAAATGTTTACTATCAATGTATACTAGAGTCTCGTCGGGGCGCGTTTTGCACCTCGCTATATAGCCACAGTTCCTCCCTTCCAATACGCCCTTGGCGTGCTATTTTCTGGAAGGGGAACTGTGTCCATCTTACGGGGTAGGTAGGCCGCGAGTTGGCAACAAGACCGTCTTCTGGTCGCCACGTGGTCCTCCAGGTTGGCGAAACAGTTTCGGTCGCGCCAACCTACCCCCTTGGTATTTCCCGGTTTATGACATGGCACCGCTACTCGGACCCAAAACTTGCACGTGCCATCGATAGTCTGCAAGCCAGATGGCACCCAAGAATTAGCTGTTTCTAGCCTACCATGTCATAAACCGTGATGGTTTGCTTTAGGCTCCTTGCTAATTTATTCGGAGCCGTTTAGGACCGAACATATGCATCGTATAAAGTGTTTCTAGAGCGCGTTGCGCGAGCAGAGCGCCGTGCGCAATGTGTTAACACTTCACCAACCGGGAGCCTATTAATTGGCTTTTTACAGCCAACGTTTATCCACTGCTTGCTGCTTAATACTAACATTATGAAAATTAAAAATTTTATTCAATTTAATTCCCCTATGTAAGGATAAGTGTGATCAGGTATGTTCGAGTGGTTGTTGAATGCGTGCGGTCGGGGTCGTCTTGCGACAGGATGGCGCCGGTGGTTGAAATCATCGAGTGGTAGTGCGAATGGATTTATGGTTGCGAGTGAGACTGAGCCGGGTATGTTTGGAAAGTGTGACCGTGGCTGAGTGTCTTGGGTGGTAGAAAGAATGTTTGGGACTTGAAAGTTGGACCGTGGGAATGAAGTATACGTGACTGCATGATTGGAACGGATGGATGAGCAGGTTGTAGGTGCGAGTGGAAAGGGATGCATGTGGAGAAAAAGGAAGAACGATTGGGAATGGACTATAAGGGTGTGAATGTTCGGGCGCGTGGCAGTGATTATATGGGAAGAGTAAGGGATCGGTAACGGTAAGGAGTAAGAACTTTGTAAGTGCGAATCGTGAGAATATTACAAGTTTCAAGCAAGTGTTAATTAAATATATATATTCATTATACTCTCTAATATAAAGAGCAGTAAGTAAGTTTAATAACCCCTCCCTTACACCTACAATAAGAGGAACGATATGCTAAGCACTCTCACGAATTTCGATTTAAAAACAGAGTTGCAAGAATAAGCGCTTATATTTCTGCACGATAGCCAAAACCGAGCCGGTGTTAGCGATGTATTCGCGCTGGAATGAACCGGTCGGTAAAGTGTTAAGATCGCTTCGCAGAGGTTGATCGGTGGTTTTAGTTGGAAAGAACGACTGACTTCTGCTTAAAAATTTCGTCTCGTTGTATATTAGAACGGTAACTGGAGCAAAGTTTATAAACTTGTCCGCTTATGTATAATTTAGTGGCACTTAGGGCCACAGTTTATGTGGCCACTCACCGGACTGTTACGAGGGGATAAAAGGGTTGTAACCAACTAATAAAGAAGGGTCGCAAATGGTTCGGCTTCGATTTAAAACTTTCTAGGTTTATGAAACAGCCAAATAATAGGTACATATTTCTTTTTTAGCTCCGGTTACTCAAGTTTTAAGGGGTGAAACCACCCTCCAAAGTTCGACCCTCGAGGTGATAACTCGGAAACGGTTAGAGACGGGGAAAAAATATATTTTAACAAAAATTGAATGGTTTTTGAAGCGACAAAATTAACTCTGCTACGGATTCTTCGTTTCTATTTTTTATTCGAATTCTCTAAATTAACCCTTTGCACTCCGATGTCCCCTCTCAGGGGACATTCAAGTTTATTAGTGATTACGGGGAATTGAGTTATTTCAGCGCAACTTTCTCAGACATTCATGTTTCCCTGAAGTTTTCTCTTGAAATGGCGCAAGAAATCAAATCAAAATATCGTAAAGTTACTAAGATATATACAAGGACGCGTGCTCGCGTCCATCCACATCTTTTGAAGACGTCAGACTAGACAATAAACTACATATTCCCGATGTGGGACAAAGAAAACAGGATTGCATAGTTTGTTCCGACAGGAAAACACCTGGTGGCAGGCGTCAAATCACTTATTATTGTCAAACGTGCACTAATCAGCCTGCAATGCATATTGGGGAGTGTTTCAAAACTTACCGTACTGTAAAAAATAATAAGAAATACAATATTGATTTTTTTACAAATATACATTTCTCGATTTCAACCAATTCATATAAGTCCAATATCATCGTAATAAGTTACTTAGTTCCAAAGCTATACAAAATAATACGAGAGTTTGAAAATGTCCGTTTCTGTCACAAAGTGCCGCGGAGTAACTGGTAGCCAACGTCGAGAATGGCGCGGAGTGCAAAGGGTTAACACATTGAGTACGGCGCTCTGCTCGTTCAACCCGCTTCCAGAACCCGCACATTTTTGAGCGGTCCGGAAAAAATTTATACAATGCGTATATGCGCAATAACATGACTTAATTCAAGAATTTTGCCATTGCCACTGTGTTCATTTTCGTTTGAAGCGTTATTTGGTGCATCCGATGAATCATCAAACAATAATTCAACTTGATTTTCATTTTCTTTATTTATTTGAGACATTTTGCTACTTTTTTAGAATTAGGACCTTTTCGTAAAATGAATGAAAAGTTGTTTCTTAATCTATGGGACCGTGTGACTTAAAAGTTACAAACTGATGTATCTATATTTGAAAAGATTAATTTTGTTTAATTATCACTGCACTGTTAAATTTGGCCCACGATCCATCTACAGTAATTATTAGTTTAAATATTTTCAAATCGAAGTGAAAAACTGTAATCAATCGTAATTTTTTCTCCAATAAACAGACAATATTCGGGCTATAGAGGGTTAATAAATTGAAACGCCAACTTTGAAATAACAAAATGTTTTTTTTCTTTTTTTTTTATTTAAATTTAAAGTTGCATCAACCCGAATGGGTTATTAGCAACCACGTAATTTCACCGTCAGGAAAACAAATAACGAAATGTTGTACAACGATAAAACACTTTACAAGGTACGGTGCACGATCGACACAGGCCTATCGATGTAATGGCTATACAGACCGATTGTTTTCTACTTTTTCGGAATTATAACATTCATTTATTTCACTAACCAATTGTTTTAAAATACGCATCGTTTCGTTGCCCTAGTATCGCAACAAGAAAATTTATTTTTAATTCCTTGAATTGTCGATCAAATCGAAAAAACATTAAAACGAGATATCTCGTGACCCGTACGCAAAGTGTAAAGACGAATATAAAGAGTTTTGATATTAACCCTTTGTATTTTACGGACAGATGTTTTTGTTCAGCAGGTTTATGTTGAATTTTGTTCTCTTGTTGATTCGATTTTTTTCTTTTTTTTTTCTTTTTTTTTTCTTTTAGAAACGAACGAAATTAAGCAAATAATAAAAAATCGTAAACGTTTGTAATTTTTTTTGGGGGGGGTTAGGAGTACAAAGGGTCAATATGTACATTCTTTTGTTTCAGTTTTGTGTTATAACTCGGTTTTCTTTAAATTAGAAAGCTTTTTTAAAGAAATGAAAGCGCGATTGCGTTGCGGAGATCTTGAAAACCGTAGCAGCGAAATACATTTCCATAATTGTAAGCATGGAAATTTCATTATTTAAACTGGTCGTTTGCGACTTTTGTATGAAAGCTGGTGCGGTGGAAAATTGGTCCCAAATTTTGAGAGATGATTAAATATGATTTGACGAATAAATTTGCGAATAAAAATGTTCCAGTTTGCTGGAACAATTTTTAAGTAAAATATTTTGTAGATTTTGTGGATAATTGTTTACTTGTAGCTATTTTTAAAATTCATTGTAAGGATCGTATTGTAATAATACAAATAATATTATTAACATAAAAGAAATTTCAAACATATTTATTTTAAAAATCGAAACAAACTTAAATTAAAGAATATGTAACAAATTAGTTATTTATTTTTAAAATTGAAACAAACTCAAATTAAGGAATATGTAACAAATTAGTTATTTATTTATAAAATTAAAGCAAACTTAAATTAAGAAATATGTAAAAAATTAGTTATTTATTTATAAAATTGAAACAAACTTAAATTAAAGAACGTATAAAAAATTAGTTTAAAAATCTAAAATAAAGTAAAAGTAAAAAAATAATAAAATAATATAAAATTCTTTCATCTTAGATTTATTTCAAGTTTCTTATAGACGAACAGGTAATTGTAACAATAACGAATTGATGATTTATATTTAACTTATATAAAGAATTCTCATCAATTTTGATTAACTCGCGGTGCACCGCTATTGTGAAACAACGATCGATTTTGTAAATCCGAACCATAATGAGTGCAAGCTGTGATTAATGATCTATGGCTGTGGAAATTCATGGCCTCCGTCTTCATTATCTACACACCATTCTCGTTTGGACGTGATAACACCCGTATACCGCCGTTTGATCTAATACAGTGGAGGGTGAAACGTGAAATTAACACTTCACGTAATTTTCAAAATACTATTCACCACCAGTTATTGAGATAAATGACCACTGTTGCATAAAATCAGGATACTCTCCTTTGAGCAATAACAAAATTGCTTATCGTAGTTAACGGATGTTTGTGCAAACGTATATTTTTATATTAAATAGTTAAAAAAATATTATCACTAGAACTACCGACAATTTAAATATGCTTATTTATACTAAATCCTCTCATAATTAATGTGAATATTTTTCTTCTTTCTTTTTGTAGAGAGAAAAATAAAATAATTTATTTGAAAACGATACTCATCAATACATTCTGTTTAATTTTTCAGCTTTTTTTAAGTTTCTTTTCAATTTTCTATTTGCGAACTTAGCTTACTATATAATATATACATAATATTACACAGTATATATAATATTACTATATAATTTAGCTTACTATACAGGTCCTATAAGTAATACGAATTTTTTTTTCTTTCTTAATATAGAAAAAAGTAAAATAATTTATTTGAGAAGGATAATTACCAATACATTCTCTTTAATTTCTTATTTTTTTTAGTTTCTTTTCAATTTTCTATTTGCTGTAATTCTCTATTTGCGAACTTAGCTTACTATACAGTAATATGAATATTTTTCTTTCTTCGTATAGAAAAAAATTTCAAAAGGTTAATCACCAATACATTCTCTTTACTTTTTCAGCTTTTTTTAAGTTTCTTGTCAATTTTCTATTTGCTTACTTAGCTTACTACACAGGGTGTCCCATAAGTAATATGAATATTTTTCTCCGTATAGAAAATAGTAGAATAATTTATTTGAAAAGGTTAATCCTTTCTTAATTTTTAATTTTCTACTTGCTTACTTAGCTTACTATACAGGGTGCCCCGAAGCAGGCCATCCAAATATTTCCTTCGTTTCTAACGATATAACAAATCTTTGTGGCACAATATTAATGGTTCGAAACGAGGAATAATCTGGAGAAAGAATTTATCTTGTCAGGTCATTCTTTCTTGGTTTCTTCAAAGTTCTTATTATTTATGTTAAGGACAGCGAACGACTTAATTTATGATACGGACGAACTCTAGCTATTTTTGAGAACGGTCATTTTCACATCTGGCATGTTATTAGTTTACGACCTAGAAACCGGCGAATATTTCTGTGTTTGTCGATTTCTGCTCAATAGCAAAGTGCCGTACCCTAACCCGAACCTCACTAAGAACTGACGCACGTGTACTTCAGCTGCGACCTTCTGACACCGTCACATCTGCACTTACCTGACTTGGGACTGACATACGAACTCTGAGGGCGTGACATTGACCACCTCTCTTGACACCAGACTTTAGTACTGATTGGACATAGCATGCCTCCCACCCTCTTGACGATGACACGCCTAACAAGGGTGTCTAATATTTAAGGACTGTCAAGATTAGAACTAGGGTAGTATAAGATGAGAATTGAACTAGAATAAGAGGAGAATTGAACGGCGAACTGCATGAGACTTGAATTGTGAACTGCATTAAGAACTGTATTTGAACGTGAACTGTACCAGGAACATCAAGTTAGAATTGTATCATCATCGAACAAGAACTGAACTAGAACTGTGAAATATTACATTGTGAACTTTGTCTTATCTGATACAAATATATTTATCTGTTTATTGTTATAAAACGTGTTGGCATCTTTGATGCTATATTATCGACTCCACGAACACTGTGGGAGTCAACAATTTATGAAAAAAAACGTATTTTTGTTTCATCGTATCTAATAGCGCTTGAAAAAATAAATTTGAATATGTTACACTCGCGATCTTCAAATTATCTTTAACCCTCTATGGCTTTGTGTGACTTAAAAATTACAAACTAGTGTATCTATATTTTAAAAAATTTGTTTCATCTAGTTCTCACTGTTCTATCAACACTAGATTTACGGAACCCGTCAATTTGACGCAGTTCAGATTTCGCACTTGAGTTTAACAAATGATGCGTACGGAAAATGTAAGTTCAAAATAAAATTTATATAGAAAAATGTACCGAATAAATCTCTGATTATAGAAATTTATTAATTTCAAATAAATTGAACTAATGATACCACAAAAAATCTGTATTTCGATGCACCCATCGAAATGATCCAATCGATGCCCGTAAACCTAGTGTTAAATTTGATTACTGTATTGTCGTAGCGACATCACGATCCATCTGTAGCAATTATTATAGTTTAATCATTTTCAAATCAAAGTGAAAAATTGTAAGCAATCGTAATTTTTTCTCTGATAAAAGACAAAATTCGAGCTATAGAGGGTTAAGTAATTTTAGGGGTGAAAAATGTAATCAAATTGTCTTGATAATATAAAAGACGGAGAAAATATTTAGGTGGTCCGTTTTGGCTTGGACACTCGGTATAATGAACGGTAAATTATTTGTATCTTTTTTTGTCGTGTTTAATGTCGCATCAGCTACGTACGATGATTATTAGCGAGGGTGCTATGGGTTTAAAATATGTATGTAAACTTAAGAAGGTATAAAAATACTCATTTCTTTTCCTACTCAATTTTTCAGCTGGTTTAAGATTGGATTAAGAGGATCCCGAAGAGACGTGTTGCGCTCATCTCATACTTTTTACGCTTATCATTAATCTCTCACGTACAGGGAGTAGATTGCAGAAGAACGTAGAGCGTGATAAACTGAAACCGTTGTAGGTTCCACGTGTTATCAGAAAATGAGAAATTTAGTGAAATATTGGTAAATGAAATACTGATTTAGGGAATAGATACTAATTTATACTGAAATGTTGTAAAGTGCATATTTTTTAAATAAGAAACGTTTAATACGTTGAATAGAATAATTTTAAGTTTGATCCTGTAGTTTGAATAGAATGATTAAAAATTTCGTGGCTTATTAATATATTATTTATACGTTCATACAATTAATATTGTTACTGAAATACTGTAGATTATATATTTTTTAAATAAAAATAAGTTTAATACAGTATGGAATAATAATAATAATAATCTTAATTTTTAATTATTCTATACTAATTAATTGACTGAATAGAGTAATTAAAAATTTCGTAGCTTGTTGATATAATATTATTTATACGTTCGTACAATTAATATTATTACTGAAATATTGTAGATTATATATTTTTAAAATAAAAATACTTTTAATACAGTATGAAATAATAATTTTTAATTATTCTATTCAATGAAATAATTAGAATAGAATAATTAAAAATAATAATTATTATTTCATACTGTATTAAACGTATTTTTATTTTAAAAATATATAATCTACAGTATTTCAGTAATAATATTAATTGTATGAACGTATAAATATTATATTAATAATTCTCGAAATTTTTAATTATATTATTCAATGAATTAATTAGTATAGAATAATTAAAAATAATAATTATTATTTCATACTGTATTAAACGTATTTTAAAGATATATAACCTACAGTATTTCAGTGACAATAATAATTGTACGAACGTATAAATAATATTATATTAATAAGCCACGAAATTTTTAATTATTCTCCTCATCCATAGGGATTAAATCAAATTTTTAATTATTCTATTCAATCTATAATCACGTATCTATTTACCTCAACTAAATAGAAATAAAATATTTTGGAAAATTTATTAACAAACCTATTAACTTCGAATAATAAATAATTATAAAATCTTGCTCGAAACAAATAAATTTACTCTTTCGAATCACCTAAAAAAAGTTAAAGTTACTTATATCCTCTATCACAATAATAAATAACTAAATAAAATAAATATTTAATCATAGATCGATATTTTTGTTTTTCTTTTCCTCCGAGTTTTTCGTCGCAACGATTTTTTTTTTATTACATTATTTGTAACTTTTTATGTGGATCTCTTTTCTAAACTCCTCTTTAAGTTTCTTACTTATACCTTGTATCGCGATTAATTTATAAAGCTAAGCAGATTTCTTAACGATTATCGGGTTACTAAAACTTTAGACTAAAGGAAGTTGAAGCCGAACCTATTTCTATAGATATACTTCAATTCCTGTTCTCAAAGTCCATATTCTAGATCGCACAGCATGAAATTGCTCGATCGAACATTATTATCGCGATTAATAATTCTGTCGCGTAGAAAGCACCGAATCTCGCCTGATCACTAAAGTCAAACTATAGCTCGTTCATGTTTTGGATAACTCTTGGATACTGCTACAATGGTATCAATCATTTCGACTTGATACTATTGTAAATTTTATAATCACTGTAACTAATATGAAACAAGGAAAAAGAAAAAGGCTATTATCGAAGACTATTACTGTTTTTTAATATAATATTTTATCATTAATTGATTAGAATTAAAATTAGCTCTTAAGTTACAATGTGGGTCCAGATAACCCAGGCAATGTAGCATTAATAAGTCAGTTTTGCAAATTTCTTTGTTTATTGAAATATTTCTTTAATTATGATATACATTAATAAGTCAGTTCTTCAACTTTTTTAAATTATAATATACATTAATAAATCAGTTTTCAAATATTTTATTTTTTTTATTTTATTTTTAAAGTTGCATCAACCCGACTGGTTTAGTTTATTAAAATATTTCTTTAATTATAATGTACATTAATAAGTCAGTTCTTCAATTTCCTTTACTTATTGAAATATTTCTTTAATTGTAATACACGTTGATAAGTCAGTTTTTCAAATTTCTTTATTTATTAAAATATATCTTTAATTATAATATACATTAATAAGTCAGTCCTCAACTATCTTTATTTATTAAAATGTTCCATTAATTATAATATACGTTAATAAGTCAGTTCTTCAACTTTCTTTGTTTATTAAAATATTTCTTTAATTATAATATACAATAATAAGTCAGTTCTTCAAGTTTCTTTGTTCATTAAAATATTTCTTTACTTATTATATGTAATGTTTGTGTTATTCTAACTATACTATCTTATTTCCAAAGATTCAAACAATCTATCTAATTTTTAAAAGTTACAAACTAGTGTATCCATATTTTAAAAAGTTTGTTTTATCCAGTTATCACAGTTCTATTAAATTTGATTACCATATTACCGTAGCGAGAGCACGATACATCTGTAGCAATTATTAGTTAAAAAATTTTCAAATCAAAGTGAAAAACCCTAAGCAATCGTAATATTTTCTCTGATAAGCAGACAAAATTCGGGCTATAGAGGGTTAACACTACCAAAATGGTCAAAATGACTCATTCGCAATTTTTTACAGAAATTTTATAAATTCACTATGGCATCTCAAAGACAATTTTCCGTGTTTTTCTATTAACCCTATATAGGCCGAATTTTGTCTGCTTATCGGAGAAAAAGTTACCATTGATTACAGTTTTTTACTTTGATTTGAAAATGTTTTAACTAATAATTACCGTAGATGGATCGTGGTGTCATTATAGTAATACAGTAATCAAATTTAATAGTGCAGTGATAACTAAACAAAATTAATTTTTTCAAATATAGATACATCAGTTTGTAACTTATACTCTATAGTCTCTTATATATTCTACTATACTTATAGTCTCATATATATTCTACAAATAATTGGCCTCAGCATGACGAGCTCCGATTTCTTTATTTTTCATTTAAAACATTGTTATTAACAGTTGTTCATAACCAAAAATCCGGTTTTTTTTCCAAAACTTCTCTATTTTTGCAATTTTGAAAATTTTAATAAAAGAAGAATGTCATGCTGAGCGTTTTTGCATAAACTAACTATTCTATTTTGATTTTTTTCTTTTAGATCACTTTTGTGCACTGTACACTGCACGGCGATTTTATAAGATGCCATTTTCAAGCCGCCATTGCACCATTGTTATTAACAACTAAAATTTATAAAAAATATTTTTTTTTACATTACAACGTTAATAAAACGGTACTTCAAATTTTAAATCAATCTGCGCATTACATTTTTCAAAAAAAATCCTTCAAAAACAGACCATTTACATGAGGTTCCCTCCTTAAGTCACACGTGTTCGCGCGCGTTGAATGCTTGACTCTGCTCGCTGCAGAATCAAGGCCGTACGCGCGATGTCGCGTCGCGTTCACGTGGAGCCGCCTCCTGGTCGGGGTTGTAAGGCCCGACGTAACCTTGGCAGGTGCGCGAACGGTTCGCGAACTGTTACCCGTCAAATTAATGACGAGCAACCCTTTAGATGACGGTGATAAGTCTCGACCGATAGACTTCTATAACGATAAAAGTTTCGAGTTGGGTGCTCGACGTCAACACCCGTTACTCGAGTTCGATATGTAAAATGGCTGCTTCTTCGGTGAAGCTGAACGATTGTTTTCTCCTGCTCGGACGATAGCAGGATCTAATTTCGTTTTACTCGAACGCTAGTAAGAACGAACTTCGTCAAACCTTGCCCGAACGATAGCTAAGGTGACTCTCGATGTTTCTCGAACGACCGATGGATTGAATCTTTTCGTCTTGCCCGAACGCTGGCTAGAACGAATCTTTGTCCGTCTTGCTCGAACGATTGCAAGGACGAATCTGTTTTCCGCTTCCGAGTATCCGAAACGATGACACTCGGAAGGGCAAGGAAGCACGCTGATTGGTTTTCGCTCACATTCGTTAATGTGCCAATCAACATGCTTCTTTGACCTGACAGCTACCCTTCCATTGCGCCCTGAGCGCGCTTTCCGTGGAAAGGGTAGGCCGATGTCAGGTAGCGACGCGAGGACCACGGCGATTTGGCAACGCGGCGGTCTTTCCATCAGGTTTACACGATTTAGAACGGACACCGCGCGAAGTCCCGGTTCTAATTACCTTCAGGAATGACAGAGTTTATGACATATACTCGGCTATTGAGGGCGAACAGAAAATACAGACTAATTGCTTCGAGCAAACGGTAAAATATGCTAACGATCGAACGCCTTTTCTCAAAAATAGCCTTTTCCCTAATGTCTATCATAAACTGGCCAAACCATCCTCACGTATTGTTCCTACGGACGGAACAACACGGGCCCTGTTGAATTGACCATCGTCCCTCGGGTTTAACCGTAAACCGTTTGGGGTCCGCTGCTGGAAGTATGCGTACAGCATGGAGGAAAGCGGGAAAAGTCCGAGGGGGGTACGAGTAACCGTGGGCCTGCGAGCCACACTTTTTAACGATAAGTTAGTCATAAGCTGAACGCGGGGTGGAAAAGCTGTATCGGTCTGGCCTTCCTTTGCAAAATTATAAGTTTCGTTTTTTGTTGATCGTTCTACTTGACAAAGTTTTGCTTCCCTCCCATTGCGTATTTTTTGATATACACCTTCCATTATGATTTTTTCATAATGTCGGTAGTTCCAGTGCTAATATAACAATTCGTACCATCTTGATATCTATGATTCCGAGAAATGCAAATTTTCCCATTTTAAATCCACGATAATTATTTGAATAAGCCGGATAATCGCAGGAAAAAGAAGTGTGAATTTCAAATGCGCCCCAAGAGGCCGTCCTTTAATTCTTAATAACGACCTCTTAAATCCTTGATCTCTCGAGAATACCGAGCATTTCCGTCGTTCAATCACCAGTGCAAAGACTTAACGTTCCGTGGAAAATTTCTCGCCAATCGTGCTTTATTGTCTTTGAAAACAATTTAAGAATCGTTGATTCCCATCAGTGATCACGAATCGGTGCGAAGTTCTTCGCGTAATCACAATCGACTGCTTGAAACTTGGAAAACTCGAAGGGTTCAGGAATAATCCAGGAACCCTCTTCTTGGCAAACAGAATCCAACGACAATTGAATTCTTTAATGTCGTTTACTCCTGTGAATCCATCGCTGGATAGTTTAGTAAGTTAATCTCTCGCTGTCTTGTATAATACATTTATGCTTTCGTTTCTCATAATTAGCAGCGAAGACGAGATAACTAAAATAACTGTGTAATCTTGTACGGAGAAAGGAGATCGCGAGGCAGAACGATGTTATACAATCGCCTCTAGCTTATTGTATAATTATTTAATCCTAGGAACGTAATTTGTAACAGACTTAATTCGAGTGCTTTGCATTTTACCGTCCATTGTTCGATTTTATTTAGTTATTTAACCAGGAAAATATAAATCTTCCAGATTTTTTATTTATTTACTAATTTTCGTAGTATCTTCAACTTTGAAGTTTGTAAATTTAATTTGCTTTTAATCCGAGTATATTTTTAAGAATTATACTTTCTTTCTTTAACAAAAAGGATACAGTTCTCTGTGCATAATTAATTCCAGTGTTTCCATAAAAATGAGGAACAATGTTTATGTTAATAGCATTTGAAGACCACGGGAAGAAAACGTAAGTTTATTTTCTTTTTTTGTAGTTTGAATTTTATGTAATTTGTTGAAAATAGAAATATGTTATTAAGTACAGAGAGGTACAGTTGGGCACAAAAGTGTTCGACTATCTTGGGTATTAAGCGAATTTCGTGTACAATTACAGGTTTGAAAATAAAATGAAGTAAGAAATAAAAAATCTGTGTTTGACAAATATGTAAGAGTTCGTTTTATAATAATATATTGTACTTTTTAAAACAAAGCCGAGCATATGCGAGGAAGAATTGTTATTTTAAATAAATAAGGTTAGTTTCTGAGATGACCAGATATTTAGATTTTGTTTTATGTATATTTATTACTATTACTATTCTATTAACACTAATATTATTCTATTGTATATACTATTATTCTATTCTATTAACACCAATATTATTCTATTCTATTAACATTAATATTATTCTATTCTATTAACACCAATATTATTCTATTCTATTAACACTAATATTATTCTATTCTATATACTATTATTCTATTCTATTAACACTAATATTATTCTATTCTATATACTATTATTCTATTTTATTAACACCAATATTATTCTATTCTATTAACACTAATATTATTCTATTCTATATACTATTATTCTATTCTATATACTATTATTCTATTCTATTAATACTAATATTATTCTATTCTATTAACACTAATATTATTCTATTCTATATACTATTATTCTATTCTATTAACACTAATATTATTCTATTCTATATACTATTATTCTATTCTATTAACACCAATATTATTCTATTCTATTAACACTAATATTATTCTATTCTATATACTATTATTCTATTCTATTAATACTAATATTATTCTATTCTATTAACACTAATATTATTCTATTCTATATACTATTATTCTATTCTATTAACACTATAATAGATCTACCAATCGCTGTCTTTAATTTTCAGATTTCAAACTGAGAAAAAAAACCGTAACATAGAGCGAGGCAAATCGGATCAAGCTAAGACTTCACTCAAAATAAAGATTTCTAAGTTCAGAAACATTTTTTATTATTAATATTCAAACTAAATGGGTATTAATTACGAATTTATAATAGAAAGTTAACTTTCTAAATTCTGACTCTTAGTTTTTCATTATCAAAACAAAATGATCCAATTCTCCTCGGTCTACCCTAACTAATTACAATCTTTTTCTCGTAACCTAACAAAACTCTAAGATGGCCGTTTTCCATGACCAACTCTATATCTCCCAACAAAATGCGCCTACGAAAATATATCGAGAGGATTTTGAACTTTAAAAATTGCTTTCCTATTTAAAAAAAAAAAAAAGAATGTGATTTATCTCCGCGGAGTCTTTCTGTGGTTTTCGAATCGATTTAACTTATGAATTTCCGTACCACTTTTCCCAATACGAATTTATTAAAACATATTTCAAGTTGTGCCGACAAATCCAACGTAGCAAAGCTGGACAGAAAACGTAAAACCTTCGGGACACTTTCAATTATTAGACTTTTGTTTTCTGCAGAACAGTGTAATTTATTTTTTTAATAAGTCCATTGTAAAACGTCGGCACCACTTCTTGTTTCGCGTTATTTTCGATTAGTCTGGTTCTCGAACAAGCGTGTTACAAAAACGTTGAATTTTCTTGCAGTTATTTAAGAGCGATGCCTCATTATTTC